>CABHPH010152878.1:0-51273 GCA_902168325.1 Peromyscus nudipes
GGTAAGCAGGCGTCTTTAGGTCACCTGCCCGGTTTAAAAGGCACACTTCTGTCCCTCTTCTCCAAGAAGTCTAGGCCTTCCATCTGGACTCCTGGACCCTAGAGTGGCAAGGACAGGCTTTGCCTGGGTCTCTGGGGGAGCTGGCAAGCCTTGGAAACCTTGGCTCATTTGCAGAAATTGGATGGGCCATTTGGGGATAGAAGTGGAAGGAGAGAATCAATCGACTGTTTGAGACAGCTCCCAGCCCTTGTGTGATGGAGTGGCCACTCCTCGGTATCATTCAGGGTAGTGGGGCTGTGGCATAGGTCTGTGTCTGAGAAGGGCTTGCACTGTGTGTATTGTTAAATCTTGGTCCACGCTACCCAGGATCTTAGTTCAGTGAGCACGAGAGGGCAGGATCTGCACCACAATAGGGTGCAGGTGGGTACCTGCTTGTCCTAAGGACTGTTAGCAACTGTCTTCACTGCCCGCCCTCATCCCAGAGTATCTCTTCCCCTAGGGGTTTAAAAATCACCTCCTCCTGCGTTCACTGCTTTTCCACAAATCTGGCTGCAGCTTGGATGGCAGGCTTACCTTCCTGTGCAGGTTTCTAGGGGAGAGTTGAACCAGGGATCAGGTGTGAGCCGGACTCTGGGTTTTGCAGAAACCTGAGGTTCAGGGGAATAGAAACAAGAACTATTCTTATACCTCTGGGTGCTCAGGGTTTCGCTTTGCTTCAAGTAGGGAGGGTGGATTTCTCAAAGAATCTTCTGTTTCCCCTCCATGTTGGCTTCAGTTCAGAGGAGCAGGCAGCTCCAGAATCTTCCTGAAGAGCTGGGGGTGCTGTGTGGTTTGAAGGACTGCTGGGGGAGAGGGCCTCTGATTTTTTTTTTTTTTTTTTGTCAATAAATTGGTTGCAGTCATCTCTAAGGAGATATGTCTATCATGTGACGATGTTACTTAGGAATAGCTTTGGTTTGCGTCTCTCCCTTACTCATCCACTGCCTACTTTGAACTCCTCCTCTCCCCACCCAGGCTCTGTTTTTTTTCTCCCACCTGTTAGCAGGGATGTTCCTCTCTCCCACCTTTTCCAGCCTGCAGAGCGAGGCCCTCTGGGCCTCATCTGTTAAGGAGTTACTACTGGTGTGCCATGCAGTCACATATCCCCCGGCTCTCTCTCCCCATCTCCCTCTGCCCTCTCTCCCGCCCTCTCTCTCCACTCTGGGAAGGAAGGAGTCAGCACAGACTCTAGGCTGGCCTGGCCTGTACTCATTCAGCTCTAACTCTCCTCGGGGCCCCTCTAACCCTCCAGGGCGGAGGACAACTTGAGCATTCTTTTCTGCGGCAGAATGCAGTGGACTTTTCTTTCCATGGGAATGACTTGGGTTTGAAGCCCCAAACTGGAGGAAGCAATAAAGGGTGTGCAGGGCTCTGTGTGCGAATACCTCTCTAGGCAGGGGGAGAGCAACAGGCACGCGATTTTTCCATTTTCCTTTAATTAAGGCTCTGTGGAGGTGTGTTTGGAAACAGAGGGTCTCCTATGCCTTTGAGGAGGGTGAGAACACTGTTTTGGCTTCGTCCCGGCCCGGGCCATATGCAATGTATGGTGGCCAATGAAACTTGGTCTGGCTCATTCAATTGCTTGTTTTGGCAGTCAATTCCATGGCTTGTGTTACCAGCTCTTGGAGCTCCGGGGCTGCCAAGCTCAGTGTGCCTGTGTGTGTGTGTTCGTGTGTTCATGTGTGTGTGTGTGTGTGTGTGTGTGTGGTTTGTTGAGACTCAGCAGAGACAAATGCCTTAATGACCCGGGCTTGGAATTTCCAATCTTTCTCTGCACTCACTGGAGGTGGGAGGGCTGGCCAGAGCCCACTGTTAAGTCTTATTTCTGGATGCAGCCCATGGGGTTTGGTGTTTCTAAAGCTTCAGCTGGCCAATGTCTTTTTTTTTTTTTTTCCTTTTCTTTTTTAGGACCGAAGCCATCATACACCATGGTCTGTCCCCTGCATTGTGCTATTTAGCCTTGCACTAAGGGACAGAGCTGAGGGAAGGCTGAGGAGAGAGATTGTCTAGCGGTAGGACCTTCTTGGTTCCCCATAGTCTTCCCCAGTATGGGTTCTGGCAGAAATAATTTGGTGCCATTTATTGATCCTCTACATTGGGCAGAGGACAGAGCCATGTTTTCAGGCAGAGCTTTGTGAAAGACATTTTTCTGGCCTCCAGGGAAGGGCAGGAGTCTGCTTGGGGACAGTTCCAGCTTCTTCCATGGCTGGGACAGCTCTGCAGAAGTCATTCCTGCCAGCATGCTGTGGCTTCTCCTGACCCCAGCTGCGCCACTTCATCTTCCCATGACAGCCCATGAGTAATCCCTAATGACCAGCCAAAGAGGTAAAAGATACTGGCACTCTGTTTTTCTGGAGCAGGGCCAGAGCCCTAGCCCATCAGTAGTACCCGTGGTGGAGAATGCATGCCACTGGACTTTGGGCCTGCAAGGTTCAGGACACTTTAGGAGAAACTGAGGCAAGCTGAAGGTGCCAGGCCTCATTTCTGTCCTTTGGTACCCAGCCCTGACTCAGCACCTTCCCTCTCTATATGCTGTCCTTCACTGTCAGGATGCACTATGACCCTGCCTTCCTGGGACTTAGAGTTGGGAAGAGGGAGAGCAGAGCAGGAAGGGGAGTGAGGAGAATCCTCTTCATGACTATGGGAAGAGAGAACACTGATAGATGGGACGATCTAGAGGTGCTCTGGAGGGGTCATCTGGTGCTGGTACCCCCCCCCCCACACAGGAAGGAATACCATGCCACCCTGACCACACAGCTCATCAAGTGAAGGGCTGTTTCCAGGTGCTTCGCAAATGCTAAGTAATCTAATTTTCTCTACTGCCTTACGAGGCAAGTGATGTCATTACCACTTTATAGTGAGGAAAGCGATGCCCAGAGAGGTCATAGAATCGCCGTAGGTCACACAGCAAGGTTTTACATTCAACCATCCGGCTCCCTGGGTTCCCTGTCATCCCCCTGTAGACTTCGGGCCAGCTTTTGCAAGAGGAGCACCTTGCTGTCACCCAGGTGCTTTGTCCATTCCTTAGCTCCTTGCCCTCTGGGTCTCTTTGGGTTTTGGAGGCTGCTTAGCAGTACCATTCAGATTATTGGAAATAAATCATCGCCTGATTGTATAGCTCTGAGAAGACGCTTGGACTTGCTTCCTTGATGTGACACTTTGGCCAAATTCCCTAACCCCACCATGTCTCGCTTTCCCTGGGATTCCTAACCATCAGTCCCACAATCTGTGGTCACTGGCCTACCACCTCTCTGTCCTCTCCCATGGACATCTCCTACCCTCCTGGGAACCTCCCAGAGTCCAGCTCCCAAGTCTTCCTGCTTTTTGATCATGGCTCCCCGCCTCTGACTTGGGCTCCACTCTTGGGGTTACACAGGCAGTCTCGCCCCTTCCCTGCTCTGTTCTTCCTGTTCTGCTCTCAGCCCGGAGCCTCAGACCTGAGGCCATCTTGCACCCGTCTGCACACCAGTCCCTATGCCAGCCCAGGCTGGCAGCTCACGTGGCGAGCAGCTGTCTTTATAGGTGCCCAGGGAGTTCACACTTTTTCTGAGGTTCTAGAAGTTAGGTTCTATGTTCTTTTCAACTAGTCTTTTTTTAAAATTTTACAAACCTACTTTTGGCATTCTAGAGGAAGACGCTGGTTATTTAAGGAGAGCCCTCTATGTGTGTGGCTTGCCAAAGTGAGACGGTGACTTACAGGCGTACAAAAAGACGTGGAGTATTGTGTTGCTTTCCATACGGTGAGCAAGAAAAGCAAGTGGGGAAGCTGAGTAAATTCCTGCCACCTTTATTCTTTCGAGGGGAAGGACTCTTGGTGCTCATATCTGCCGCTGGCTATTTTTGGCCTGGAAAAACTTTGTGGCTTTTTATTCTGCGCATCCAACGCAGCACCCTACTGTGTTCTTCCAAGTCCCCAAGGAAGTCAGCACAGACGTGTAAGTACTAGATATTTCCTCCAGTTCTTCCCCGTTGAGTCCATCTGTCCCATTTTCTCTAAGCTGGCTTTCAGAGGGCCTCGTCAGCTCTCCCCCATTGTCTTAGCTCCACAGCGGCTTAGGGTCCCTGTGACCCTTGACCCTTGTCTAGAAGTCTTACTGGGCTTGTCATCTTGGCTTTGGGCATTTTTTTTTTTGCTTTTTTTTTTTTATTAAATTATTTTGTTTTTGCATGGGAAGTAGCAGGTGATACTTTGATACATACCTAGCTTGGGTTTCCTTCCTTGGCTAGCTTCCAACTTATCCCTGGTCAGTGTCCCAAATCGCCATAGTCACTTTGGATTCTCTTCTGCATTTTTAGGCAAAACACCTGAATGGGGAATATTTAGGAGCTTGGTCTGTTACTCATCATCATCCTAGTTACTCATGGAGACATGGAGGGTGTCTATCTTTACTGCAGACCTCCAAGGCCCGGAAGGGAAGAAAAATCAGGTCTTTCTTCTAGGGCATCCAGTGTGCACTTCTCATTTCCCGCTGAATTGTTTCTGTCTGGAATAAGGACTGTGGCGGATGACTTCGCCTCTTCTCATCTTTCCTGCGTCTTCCTTGGAGCCGTCGGCTCCTCTTAGCTGTTGAGAGTTCCTTCCGTCTCCAACCCTTCTGCTTTAACAGATTCTCTAAATTACATGGAACTGTTTTGTTTTCCAAAACACCAAAGCTGCCTTTTGGCCTTGGATAGTCAACCGGTGGCTTTGCAATCAATGGGCTTCCATTTTGCTGCGGCTCCTCTGCCCCCCCCCCCCCCCCCCCGCCCGCCCCAGACAGCCGGGAGGGATGACTCCTCCCTGGGGAGAGTTAGTGCTGTGGGTGTCTCCTAGGCATGCCATGTGTTAAGGACTCTGTGGTTTCCATCTGAGCAGTTAGGGCTCCCAAGCCGGGGAAGGAGAGGGTGACTTTTTTTTTTTTTGCTTCTACAAAAGGAAGCCTATTGCCTGGTCGCCTGTCCAAGATTTGTCTTTGGGATGGATTCACAGGGGAACAGGAATGACAAGAATTTGGGGAGCAGCTATTCCCAGGGGAGGGGGAGGAGTTCCTCGGTAGCAGAAAATTCATTATTTGTTGGGAGCGTTTGTTAGTGTCCCGTGTATACCATCTGTATGAACATAAACAGAAGCTGCAAACAGAGCCTGCCGTTCCGGGAACAGAGTGAGGTCTGGCTTCCATCTTGAAGGGATGGCTGAGATGAGAAACGGGCCAAAGCCCTTGGGGGCTTTCTCTTGGGCTCTTCTATGGGGGAAAAAAAATGGCCTGGAGGAAAACTTCAGTCTCATTGTGGCTTATCAGAGAGCCTGTAAGACTCCAGAGCGATCCGTACCCTGCGTACTAAAGTTTGCGGCCATGGATTTGCTGCTGTTCCTTTCTTCACACGCTCACTCTTTCAGCAAGTCTTTCTTCGTCATGCTGTTGTGTCGGAAATGACAGTAGGCAGTGGGATCACCCGAGTAACAGCCAGCGTGACCTGCTCTCGGGTGGTAGAACAGCTGGGCCCTGGCAAAGCTTTGCCACACAGGGGAAGGAATTGGCGGCTGCCCCTTCCCTCTTCTAGGGAGATGGCAGCTTGCCCAAAGGGCTCTCTGGGGAGGCCTCTTCCTGTACTAGCTTCAGACCGTCTGCACCAGAGACCCCACTCAGTCACTGACCCTGGGTACCACCTTGGGGTTAAGGTATGTCCATGTGGGAAGGGCCTCGTGCCTGTTTTCCATGGGATCCTCCTACTCAAGCTGTTCTGGAGCTATTAGGGGGAACTTCCTAGAACTGGGTCTCCACAGGAAACAGAGGGTCCTATACTATGGCTCTTAGGTCAAAGTTTGTTAGTGGGGGACACGGCCTTCTACTGAAGGCATTAACACCTCTTAAACCTCCTGAAGGGAAATGAAAAAAGACAGGGTCCCAAACTAGCCACCAGAGTCTAGTCGTGGCTCTGTCCTTATCTAGCTGGGTGACCTTGGGCAAGTCATTTTACTTCTCTGAGCTTCAGTCTCATTGTGCAATATGAGGTTGTGGTTCAGATGAGTTCAGGGCCTTCTCCAGCTGTGAGACTGCCACTCAGTGTGAATGAGTCTCAGGTCCTTCTCTGAGGTGATGGGGTGGGGGTGGGGATGGGGGTTCGTTGGTGCTCAGGATGTTAGAAGAGGGTGTTAAGAGCAGGGAGAACCAAATGTTGAGGGTATAGTAGGTGGAGCTCAGATGAAAGATCCCTACAAGACAAGGACTCTGTCAGCCATGTGATGGACAGAGGCCGTGTGGTACTTCAGGAGAAGCCAGCTCACCCTCCAGGTGTGCCTTTCTTTAGACAAAATGACATCCAATGAAGTCTGTCGTTTGAGGGTGCATGCAAATCACCCATGTGTTTTTAAGAGACTGGTTCAGGGACTTGAGAGGTGACTCGGCAGTTAAGAGCACTGACTTCTCTTCCAAAGGCCCTGGGTTTGAGTCCTAACATTCACATGGTAGCTCACAACTGTTGTGGAATATTAGCTTAAGATGTGTTACATTCGTTTATGCTGTGGAATATTTGTTTAATGATGCAAAGATGTGTTGCATTCTTTTATGTTGCATTTGTTTAACTCTGTGAAGCTGTGTTACTTTGCCTGTGTAAAACACCTGATTGGTCTAATAAAGAACTGAACCGTCAATAGAGAGGCAGGAGGAAGGATAGGTGGGGCTGGCAGGCAGAGAGGATAGAGAGGAGGAGAGAAAAGAAGAGGGAAGAATGAGAAAAGGAGAAGGAGAGGAGGAAGCCAGGGGCCAGCCACCCAGCCACAGAACCAGCCACGGAGTAAGAAGTAAAGAAAGGTATATAGAATAGAGAAAGGCAAAAGCCCAGAGGCAAAAGGTAGATGGGATAATTTAAGTTCAGAAAAACTGGCTAGAAACAAGCCAAGCTAAGGCTGGTCATTCATAAGTAAGAATAAGCCTCCATGTATTTATTTGGGAGCTGGGTGTTGAGCCCCCCAAAAGTAAAACAAAACAAAACAAAACAAACTACACAAAATTGTCTGTAACTCCAGTCCTAGGGGATCTGACACTTTCTTCTGGCCTTCAAGGGCACTGCATCCACATAGTGCACAGACATACATGCAGGCAAAACACATTTACACACCAAATAAAACAAAAAATAAATAAGTAGGCTCAAGACTTAGATAAGGAAGCAGAGTTTACCCTCAGAGGTGAAATGGAGAATGTGTCTTGTATTCATGGATAAAGTGGGCTCCAGGTGCATCCTTCTCTTGATTCTAGATCCGAGAAATTGAATGAGGACAGGTGGTGAGGGTCATTCTCCGGGGTCACTTATATATGAGGACAGAGAGCCCCAAATATCACGGCCTTAGGAGTACTTGAACTCAGACAGCAGAGAAGCCTGGCCCAGCAGATGTCCATCTCCGCTGTCCTGACCCGTGTGTCCTTCTCCACAAAGAGATGGAGGAAGTGGAAGGATGGAACACATGTTCATTGCCTGCCTACTACCCATGATTTCCAAGACTGTAAAGATGGGATTTTATGGACCTGGACAGAGATGTGTGGAAAGGGTGAACTTACTTCCCATATAGCACTGGAATGTGTGAATGGTTTTTGTTTTAGATTGTTCTGAGCAAGGCTGCGTCGAGGCTATGAACCTCTGACCTCCATGTTGTGGTGCCTGCTGGCTCATAATAGCTGGTGTTGTATAGCAATTGGATGGATGGATGGAGGATGAGGGGATGGATGGGTGGATGGGTGGGCTGAGGACTAGGTATGTCTAGATGTTTAGATACGTTTATTTGGCAGACAGACTTTCTTCCCTTGTATCTGTGCCTGGAAATGACTATGTCTTACCTGTGAGATCCCCTCAGTAGAGGGAAGGAAGAAATAAGAATTCCCTGGCTGTTCATCTCCCTTTTATGTCCTTTGAAGTTGGCTTCTGTCTTTCCTTGTATGGGGCTCGGAGAACAGAGAGCTCTTGAAGGAGTTTTCTGGGGGTGCACAGAGAAAGCGCGTGCAGATTAATTCCATCTTCTTTGCCCCGGTCTCTTCCTTGAGCACTGGACACGGACACAGTCACCTTTAGCTTTGCTTAGGTTCATCTTGTATCCGTGGTGTCTTAACAAGTGTGCCGAGTAGGATGTGTGATTTGAGGGGAGGCACCATGCCAGGCCAAAAATAGCTGCCTCTTGAACAGGTGTGAAGGTGCCTGTAATTCCACTGCTGTCTCTGCTCAGTCTCTTCAGAGGCTGCCGCTGCTATTCACCCCCAGTCCACAGCTTCACTGCAGAGCCCCAGAGGAGTTACCTTTCTGCCTTTGCAAGGGATTCTGGCCGGGTCTGGTGTGGTGAGTGGGAAGACTATGGGCAGCCTGGTGCCATCCAGTGCCAGATAAACGTTGCCCACAGTTGGGCTAGGCATCATCTTTTAAAAAGGGCCAACTCTTCCCTGCGTGCCAGAGATGGATGGCCTTAGCGTGAGTCAGTTGGCTGAGTTTCCCTGTTATCACCAGGACTTGGGGCTTACAGGCAGGAAGAACACCCTGGAGAAAGGATTCAGTGGGCTCTGGCAGCTCACAGAGCCTCTTCTCAAGCTAACCTACCCATCCTGCTTTCTCCCCTCCAGGCCGGCCTACCACTCCTCCTGCTATGATGCCTGGGCAGATCCCGGACCCTTCAGTGACCGCAGGCTCTCTGCCAGGGCTCGGCCCCCTCACCGGACTTCCCAGCTCTGCTCTGACCACAGAGGAGCTGAAATACGCTGACATCCGCAACATTGGGGCCATGATTGCGCCCTTGCACTTCCTGGAGGTGAAACTGGGCAAGAGGCCCCAACCTGTGAAGAGTGAGGTGAGACCCTTGTTCTCCAGAGAAAGCCCAGGCTTCCAGGTGTGGCTCCAAACACACCTTGGAACCTCAGCCACGTTCTTCAACGCGTGGTCTGAGAACCGGTAGGAGGAATGGGGACTCTTAGGTCTCATCCCCAGACCTGCTGAGTCAGAACCTGTATTTTTACCAAGCTCTGGGGGATTCATGCATGCATTGAAGTTTGAGCTGCACTGGGCTAGGGCAGGAGGCTTACCCTGCCTGTGGGTCTAGGAGGTGAGAGGAGACTGATGATAATACTGAGCACGAATACTACCTTAGCAGTCTCTCTAGGGTACTGGGAGGATCAGTAGAGGTCTTGGAGGTGTGAGCATGTTTTGCATTCTTTTTAAAAGTCAGTGTTGATGGTCTCTGGCCTTTTTGGCTCCCATCTGGAGCTGAACAATGGAAATTAGGAAAAAGGAGAGTGTAGCCTTCCTCTCTATGCTCCTGCAAAGATGGGTGTGGCTTCAGTCCCCAGCACCACCTGCCTGAGATGGGGTTTGCAGAGGGCTGACTCATGGAAGCACCCGCTTCTGAGGTCTTCTGCACCTGCTGCTCTCAGGACCTCACAGTGTCAGGACAGCTGTTCCCCAGTGACTAGTGAGAGGCAACAGTCCCCAGCGTGGGTCCCGGTGTACCAGTGGAGTGCATGCTTCGTGCATTTACCCAGAGCTGGTGATTTGGTTTGTCCAAAGGAATACCTAGTGAGGGTTCCTGCAGGACTGTTTCTTCCAAAAATCCACCACCTGGAAGGAGGTACTGGTAGCTGGGGTGGGCTGGGAGCAGGCAGTGGCCAAGCAGCCTGTGTGTGTGTGTGTGTGTGTGTGTGTGTGTGTGTGTGTGTGTGTGTGTGTGTATGTATGTGTGTGTGTGGTTCTGCCTGGAGGAAGCGTTCACATGCAAAGGTAAGCCTCAATGGAGACTCAGAGCTTGGAAGCTGGAAGCTGTGGAGAGAAGGGCTTTGGGGTGGAGAAAGGTGTCATGATCCACACTGTGTGCATTTACTGGGTTTTGTTCCCCTCTCTCCACGGGAGTATTGTAAAAGCTGCAGAGAAGGACTTCTGGGGGCTTGCCCTGAGTGGCAAGCTCGCTCTTTGCAGGCTGGAGTTGGCTTTCAGATGTGTTTGGTTTGGCCTGTTCAGTATTTTAAGAGCAACCCAGCCTGTTATTTCACTTAAAATTTTCAGCAAAAAAATTGGAAAATCCAGTTGCACACTGCTCCTCTAGTCAGGCCTCACAAAGGCTAAATGGATGGAGGGAGTTGTCTCACTCTTGATTACCATAGCCCCTGATGCCTCCCTTGAACCTTGGCTCTGCCTTTTCTGTTGGTTTGACCTATCTTACCACTAGCTGCTTTCACCCTCTGCCGCATGGTCCCTCCTGGAGCCTCTGGGCTTGAGACACCTGGATGAAGGGCATCACTGGCGTCTACTAAAGAGCACTGATTCCAAGATGGGAACTGACTGAGCTTACTGTCGAGGGACGATGGGCTATGGGTAGCAATGCTGTCATGGAAGACCCTTGTCTTTGGCCCTCTGCTTCTCCTCTTCCTGGGCCCAGGACCTGAAAGTGGTCCTTTCTTGGTTTTTCTGTTATGAGAGCCGCTAACTGAACAGTGTCATTGAACTCTGAGGACGAGAGTGGCTTGACGAAACCAGCAACTTCGGGTAAGCATTGGCCCAGCTGTGACCTTCCTGGGGGTGCAGCATTTTCCACTTCTCACCTCCCCCCAAAGACCTTGGAGGAGCTTCCTTTTTTTGGAGGAAAAAAAAAACCATTTTGGGGTTGGGTATTTTTACATTTCACAGCCACCCCCAGACTGGTGGCATATGCCCTGTACTTGGTAGTGACGCTCTGTCCTCACAGGCACCCACAGACATGTACCATCCAGGCCGTGAAGATGACAGGCTGTTTTTAGGGTGTATTTGCATGTCCTCTCGCTCCCTGTCAGGCTGCAGCACTGTCGGGGCAGAGGCAGTTGGAGCAGCTGACTTGCGCCTCCCAGGGGGAGGCCGGCCCTGCCCCTGGAACTGACTTCCCAATGTTCCCCAGGTCAGACAGAGGGGTCAGAAGCTCTTTCTGGGAGCTGGTGGAGAACCTTGCAGCTGATGGGGCTAGGGGGAAGGCCTATTTGTGTATGGCAAACAGCCTTTGTGGATTTTCCCGTTGGTGTTTCGGGCTCGTACAACTTTCTGCAATGATGCTGAGGTGCCAGTTCGCATTGAGGAATGGCGCCAGGCTCTGTGCGGAGTCCTTAACACACTTGATCTTTCACTCCTCTCCTGGTCCTGGTGACCACGCCCTCCCCGTAACAGAGAACAGGGATCTGAGGTCTAGGAAGCCGGGGAAGTGACTGTGCCAGGCTAGCTGGCTCTGAAGCTTGGGAAGTTTCTCCGGGCTCCATTTCTCGTCTCCCCACAGGAGCAGTAAGGTGACAGACACTCAGGCGACATGTCCAGATTTTACAAGAGTTCCGGGGATCCCAGCTCAGGTCTTCACACCTGTACAAAGCGCTTTTACCTGCTGAGCCGTCTCGCCATCCCTGAAGTCACGATTGCTATTATAGAGTTGTTAGAGGTGAGGTCTTCAAGGCCAAGTGAGGTCCAAGGTCACCCGCTGGAAGAACAACAAAACAGTGTGACTTTGGAGCCAATGACTTTAATCTTAGCAGCGCCGCCGTTGCCATGCCCCATGTTTCTGTTTGAGCTCCTTTGGCCTGAGGATGCCAGATACACTGAGCCCTAATACACTCATCCATTCCAAGATAAGACAGTTCAGCAGTGGGAAGTGTTTCAGGATCCCAAGGGAGCAAGGGCCAAGCTGCTGTGCGGACAGACAGCTCTGTTGGAGTTGGCTCTTGGGCCGTCCGTCTTGTAAAGACCCATGGTCTCCTGGGCCACCTCCAAACACACCTAGCAGTTCAGTTAGAGAAGGTCAGAGGATTTAGGCAACAGGTTGTGAGTTATAAAGTGCTTTGTGCTGATGTTGCTCCTATTAATGGCTAACATGATATTAAAATGGTTTAGGGCCAATTACTTGTCTGCGGTCCATCCACTAAGTAGCTGCTACTCGCCAAGCATTGTGCTGTGCCCTGAGGCTGGAACTATCAACAAGGGAGATAGGCTCCTCCCCTCACTGGGAGCCAAAAAAGAAGGCAATTAATTTGTAGTATTAAAGGCCAGGTAGTGGTCAAGTCAGTCCCATCTGATGAGATGGCATGGTGTTCATTCTAGTGACTGGCCAGGGCCTCTGTGGACATTCTGTCCTGTGGAGGATTTAGGGGTGTGTGTGTGTGTGTGTGTGTGTGTGTGTGTGTGTTTAAAAGCCAATGCTTCTTTCTTGTCTCTCCCTTCTTTTCAAGGAGGCATTGCTTTCTAGAAGACTCCAGGCTTTTCCTCCCATTCTTTTATGCCCTGCATCCCCTGATGATGGTACCCCTTGGTCAGCTAGTCCCTTCTGACCTGGAAATCTCAACCCTGCTACAGTGGGCAGCTGTGGCCTGGTGGCCTGGAATTCATTTTTAGTTGGGAGGAGGGGAAGAGGCCAGAAGCTTCACCCTTGCACACTCAGCCACACACCAGGCCTTCACTCACCTTAGTGGACAGGACCCCCACACCCCACCACTGCACTGCAATGTTTGGAGGAAGCTTAAGGGTTCAGCAGGGGACTGACTGGTCTGGGTGACCCTCCAGGACAGAGGCTGTAAACTATCAAGCTGGGCTGGGTGTCACCACAGACTGAGTCTTGTTGGTGCTGTCAAAACAGTCAATGGTCTCACTCCCTCCTCTGCCTCCTCCTTTTTTTTGTTATTATTATTTTTTCTAAGCTAGGGTCTCCCCTAAGCAGCCCAGGCTTGAACTCGTGAACCTCCTATCTCAGCCTTCTGAGCCTCCCCCTTCTCAGCCGTGTGTGTGTGTGTGTGTGTGTGTGTGTGTGTGTGTGTGTGTGTGTATTTTCTCCCTGGCTGCCACAGCCCTACACCCTTCTATGTACAGGTACTTTCCATGTCGCTGGGTCACACTCCACACTGCTCTCTTGGTGTCTTGCACTGATCCACTTCTCACAATGCCCACTGCTGGATTTTCCAGTCTGTGCTCTGGGTTCAGGTGCAGGAGTTGGGTTTTACATTCTCTGGTCTGATAGCTCCTCGTGTGGGTGGTGTGTTCCACACCTGCTTACTGGGCTGGTCGTTATTGACTGTGTCAGCTTGGCCAGGTGCTTAAATCTTCTCTCTCATTTGTTCTATCTTCTGAGGCTTATCTTCCCTAGTTTTCCTATTTCTGAATTTAAATGAGGGGGAGGGGGAAGAGAGGAACGGGGAGAGGGAGGGAGAGGGGAGAGAGAGCGAAAATGAACCAAAACAACCATCCTCAAACTTGGTGGATCATCCACATAGCTTGGGAAGCTTTTTCAAGGTCCAGCTTTCCATTCCCCCTGCCCCGCCCCTGCCCCGCCCCCGCCCCCTGGAATGCCCTGGGTGTAGTAGAATTTAGGGACTCTGCACACTTAGCAGGCTCTGTGTGCGCTCAGATCTCTTGGGGAGTGTGACTCTCAGGCATCTATACCTCCGACATCCTTATGTCCTTCCCAACTTCAGTGCAGGGTCTATTCCTTCGCCACTTTCAGAGCAAGAGAGGAAATCTGCTGCTGGCAGATCTCATCCTGGTGACTTCCTGCCTTCTCCAGGCCCCTATGGGACATTTCAAAACTTTCACCCACTGGATGAAGGTGAATTGGAATCTGTGGGCCCAAGGTGACCTCAGAAGACAGTTTACCCCCCAGCACAAGTGGTGTGTCCAGGGTGTGTTCACAAAAGGGACCAAGACATACATCCTTGTTTTAGCCTGAACATACGAAGTTGCGTCAAGCTAGCGCTGTGCTGGGTAAACATTGGCTCAAGCTTGCTTGTGTTTTTAGAGACTTGAAACGTAAAGGCAGTCCGCTGACATTTTTAGCAAGCCTTGCATAATTGGTTTTTAATTTGTGGCTCTTTGGAATAGGCTTGGCGGCCTTCTTCCCCCTGGCTTGGATGCTTTTTTTTTTTTTCTTTCTTTTTTTTTTGGTCTCATACTTGGTTGGCAGAGAAATCCAGTCTGTCCTTTCTGGAACAGACTTTCCCAACTCATCTTTGAAATCTTGAATTTCTACTTAGGCTCTATTGCTTTGTGAGCATGTTTTGGAAAGTGGGTGACTATTTAAAATGTGAGTGTGTATGCTCATGTGTATACAGGTGCACGTGCATACCTGTGTTTGTGGAAGTCAGAGGATGACCTCAGATGTCATACTTCCTCAGTCATGATCCACCTTGATTTTTGAGACCAAGTCTCTTATTGGGCTGAGGCTCCTCAACTGTGGCTGGGCTGGCTGGCCAGTGAGCTCCACGGATCCTCCTTTGCCTCACGACACTGGAATTACAAGCATGTGCCACTGTGCCCAGATTTTTAGGTAGGCTCTGGGGGGTCGAACTCGGGTCCTTGTGTTTGCATGACAAACGCTTTATTGTCAGAGCTATCCCCACGGCTCTGGGTTTTTGTTTTTAAGCAATTAAGTTGAAGGAGGAGTGAGTGATAGTGACGGGCAGTGATGAGTATGTTTGATGTTGGCCCCTGTGGTCCTGAGACTAAGTTGATACCAAACCCTGAGCAGGGCTTTAGGAATTTTTACTGAAAATGATGTTTAGGGGATCAAGATGTAGCTCAATGGTAGAGTGCATGCCTAGCATACTCAAGGTCCTAGGTTCGATCCTTAGCACAAACATACAGGTCATAGCTGTTGTCCTGACACAGGGTCCCTTGGAGAGATGATGGAAGACATCTGTGTCTTCATGGGCACACCTCTGTTTTCTTGGTGGAAACTGAACACTTTTGAAAACTCTTGGGAGTCTTGTGGCTTCTTCATGTTCCCGTCGAAAGAAGCCGAAAGAAGGGCATGGTGCCAGTTCTTCCTTCTTAGAGTCGATATGATACAGTGAGTTAATGTAGGTACCGATTTCCCAGGATGCCCGGACTGTAACAGAACACGCACATCCGGAGTGTTGATTGTGCGTGTTCATATTTGTGATTGAGTAAGGAGCTTTATCCTTGGGCTCTCATTTCCTCGAAGGTCCTTTGTCCCTGAAAGTGCTGGATAGTCTGTTTAGAGGTGCCCAAGAGTAGGACCTGCTTCCTAACCGTGGGAGCCACTTCTGGGATCTGGGAGTGCATGGGGCTTGAGGTTATGCTTCTGGGTTTAAAACAGAATGCCACTCATTCCCAGTGTGACTTTGGGCAAGTCATTGGCCAGGCTGAGCCACAGAACAAGGAAATTCAGACTCAGAAATTTTAATGGGAAGGTTAGGGGAGACATTGTGTACAAAGACGACCTTGACCACACAGAGCGTACCGCGGCTGGGGAATCACCTCTCCTGAGAATGAGTGTGTTTGCCGTGACTCAACTGTCCTGGCGGTGCTGGTCTCATGATGTGCAGAGCTTGTGACTTGGGCTGCAGGGAAGCAGTGGACCTTCCTGTTTCTGGTTATTCCTGCAGCAGAGAAGCGGTTGGAGTCTGCTATCTTCAGACCCTGTGGGTGGGGAGGTGTTCTAGCCCTTTGCTGCCTTGTGCGACCTCTCATCTTGTCTCCTGTGGTGTTCAGGATGCCCATTGGCCACCGTTTGCTGTTGTTGTTGTTTTTCAGCAGCCCTGTAGAGTGGCCTCTTCAGGTAGTGCTGTCCATCCCCTTTGATGTCCCCAGATCCATGGCAACATGGACGGTAGGTCAGGAGATTGACATCTTTCCCAGGTAAAATGTATCTGGTTGAGCCATGTGGAGCCATTTAAGGCTCTCTCTCCCCTCTACTGTCCCAAAAGGCATAGAACAACTTGGCTTGAGGTTGAGCAGAAAGCTCTGGGAAGATATGTAGATGGATTGAGGCGGGCTGTGTGGGCGCTGGGAGTGAGTCCCGAGTCTCCTCTGGGTTTAGCTACCCTGCATGGTTGCTATGCTCTGCAGCATCCGTCTTCCACTTTATTGAGGGGAGTGTGTGTGTGTGTGTGTGTGTGTGTGTGTGTGTGTGTGTGTGTACCTCTCCAGCCTTCTTCTATGCTCGCCACCACCCAGCCTCAGTGAGCACCCCAGTTCTGTGGTGGCAATGGTGCAGCGAAGCCCATGCTGCTGTTGCTCAACGGGCTGGACTCTAGTGAAGCCATGACACACCCTTGTAAAAGTTGGGGGAAAATGTAAAACACGGTGAAAAGCAAAGAGTCAGCAAGGGCTAAAGAAGTAACCGTTCTGCTAGGTGCCACCAGGGACCAGGGAGGCAACGGCAGCCTGAGTGCAGATTTGTCGTGGTCACGGGGGTCTGCATCTGTAAGTCTGATGTCTTATTCACCAACCGGGTCTCCTTTGGTACTTCAGTACCAACAAGATTATTATTTTTTTCAAAAAGGAAAAAAATAATTATATTGTTAGAAGAAACAAAATTTTGATGTCCTTGGACTAGGCAGTGGTTACCCAGACACACACACACACACACACACACACACACACACACACACACACACCACTAGCAGTAAAATAAGAGAAAAATTAGACATCTCATTCACAGATGAGAGCTTTTGCAAACCATAGCTCCGATAATGCACTGGTGTCCGGTGAATGAAGAATGGCCATGGAGCTGGGGACATGGCCCAGTTAGTAGACTGCTTATTGTGCAAGCTTGGGGACCTGGGTTGGATCCTGATGCCCAGGCACCATGACATGCATCTGTAATCCCGACACTGGGGGCTGAGAGATGTCTCCAACAACACCAACAACAAAAAAAGTGGAGAGTGATTGAGGAAGACTCATGATGTCAACCTCTGTCCTCGGCATGTACACACACATGCATGTGCACCCCTACACAAAAGAATGATTACACCTCAATATTAGAAAAGATAAATACCCCAACTTAAAAAATGGGCAAGGATTTCTTCCAAGAACATTTTTATTCTTAGTTTTTAAAATCATTTTAATTGAAGTACAGGAACCATCAGTTCCATTATGACGTTTCCCCACATTCACATCATTTTCCTGGCTCACACTCACCCCTCCTATTACCCTGTGCTGTTCACTTTCGTTGGCTCCCCTCCTTTCCTCTCTGTCCCCTTTTACCTTTGTACTGTATTTATGTATAAATCTAGACTTCACAGAGGAAAGAAAATATGTGATATTAGTCAAAGGAAAAAATTAAATGGCTAATAAATCCACGAAGAAGCTCGACATTCACAACTACACGTGTGATCTCGGAATGGCTGTGCTTGAAAAGATAATACGAAGCCTGGGAGGAGGCCGACCAGTGGCCATCATCGGAGGCTGCCAGTGGGGGTATAAAGGGTGCAGAGCGTAAATGTTCTCTCTGGAGAACAGTCTGGCACCTTTCGACAGACTGGACACAGTTTCCGTAAGACCCAGTGATCCCACTCCTATGTCCAGTAGAAAGGAAACCATGTGGGCTTGGGGAGACCACAGGCAGGGTGGAGGCTGTTCGTAATCCCAGCACTCGGGAGGCAGACACTGAGATCACCGGGCCCAAGGGGCTAGCTAGACTAGCCAGAACTGGTGAGCAGTGGGTTCAGTGAGAGACTCTGCCTCAGTGAAAACGGGGAGAGCGGTCGAGAAGACAGCTGACATCAACTTGTGCCTCTTCACACACATGCACACATTTCAGCAAGCCATGGCGAAACTGTACAGCCGAATGTGGTCTGACCACGCAAAGGGTGAAGTGCTGATACACGTTACACTGAAATCAGCATCCTGAGGAGAAGCAGCTAGTCACACGGGATCAGGTATTTCATAACTCCATATACAGGAGATGCTCAGAACAGGCAAGCAGACATAGAACAGTTTCCCTGATTGTCTTAGGGAGACTGAAAGAACAGAGAATATGACAGGGCTAGGGCTGGGCATCGTGGAGAGGGAGTATAAACTGTTTTAAAAGTGGTTATGGTTATACAAGCTCCCTGACTCAATATACATAGTTCAGTGGGTGAGCTGTATATGTGAATTTTATCTCAGTAATACTTACGAGTTGGAGAGCATGATATCTGCTTCACAGGGGTCTGAAGAGGTTCAATATAACAGTTCTCCCAGCATGCAACAGTGTTCCAGAATTTGCGTCTATGCTATTCAATCCTTCTTTGGTGCCGGGGAGAGCTAAGTGGTTAAGAGCACTTGCTGCTTTACAGGGACCCAAGTTTGATTCCCAGCATCCACATGGTGGCTCACGGCCGTCCATAGTCTCAGTTCCAGGCACACAAACGGTGTGTATATATTGGCATGCAGGCACAACATTCATACACATGAATGTAGAATAAATAAATCTAGAAGACAATCAAATAAATCCCCCTTTGGTGCCAACAGCTGTACAAAATGTCAGAGCTGGTGAGGGTCAGCTTTCTCCACTTCCTGTAATTTTCTCCGGTCCTGCCCAGCCCCGAGGTCCCACAGCCACTTATAATCATTCAGAGGCTTATATTAATTACCAGTTGTATGACCTATGGCAGGCTTCTTATAACTTAACCCATTTCTATTAATCTGTAAGTTGCCATGTTACCATGCCATCACCAGTCTGCTGGCATCTTGCTGCTCCTTTGGCGGTGGCTGGTGTCTCTCCAGACTCTGCCCTTCTTCTCTCTGTCCCTCCACTTGGATTTCCCGCCTGGCTGTAAGCTTTCTTGCCATAGGCCAAAACAGCTTTATTTACTAACCAATGGGAACAGCATCTATTCACAGCATACAGAAAGACACCCCACAGCAACTTCCTTTCTGTTGTTACTGGCCATCTGGGAGCAGACAGCATGGACAGGATTTTGTGCAGAACTCTAGGAAATAGGGTATACCTAAATGACCACTAACTCTACCTACACATCTGGATCCCCAGTTCTGATTCATTCCGTCTGCATGTGACTGGCAGGCAGCAATAACATAGGTCTATTGGTTGAACCCTCAGCTCAGTAGAAAGCAGCCAGGGTCTTCTAAGGAGTGACGGCGGCTGTGTTTAGGGCAGGAGGCTTACCTGAATACCGCCCTCGATGGTCAGCAAGCTGCTTTTGCAGATGTCAGCTCTCATCCGCTCCAGCCTCCATGTGAGGTGGGTGGGAGGACCATTAATTCCCAGAGAATGGAGACTCAGCAAGACCAAGCCACCAGCCAGGCCTCACTTGTAAACAGGCCTTTTTTCTGTTTGAAAGAAAGCTGTCTTTTGGTATGAGATGTGCCCAGACAGATCTTAGTTACCTAATCTAATGACTCTGGGTGCCAAGATGATCTGTTTTGCATAGATTTCAGAATAGGGGCTTCCCTGCAACTTGAGTTTAACTGATGAGCAGCCAAGGCATCATCTTCTGTCTATTCCTCTACTTAGCTATCTAGTCTGACCTACTGTTGTAAGTAAATTTGGATGCTGGGGCTCTGTGAGCCTTGCAACTGTCCCAGCTAATTCTGAGTTTAAATTTTGCACCAACCGAAGCATACCTGGTCATTGAATGACTGTTAAGTATTGATACAGCTATAGGCCTTTGAATGAATCCTGCCATTTTCTAGATTTAACTTTCGTGGTATCAAATGGACAGAAGGCTTTGGTTGCTAAAGCTAGCCTGCAATGTATGGGTTCATACTGATGGTTTTCACTGTGGGACCCAAAGACTGATGATGCTGGCAGCCAGGAGTATGCTCTAAGTGCCACACTGGGTTTTGCCCAAGCTGATTCTGTGGAGGGTGGGGTCCAGGACTCCTTTGTTCACAAAGCCCTCTGGGAATTTGGATGCTGTGAGCTGTGAGGTGACTGGGCCTTCCAGGCCTACCTGGCAAGCTCCTGTCTTGAGAATGACTGACAAGGATCTAAAAACCACATTTTTCTTCAATCTTAACTCTCGCTTCTTGCGTGGATCCACCTGCCCCTGGGTATTTATTAAAGCGTGTGAAACCTGGATCTGCTCAACCAGAGCTTGGTCTGAGTCAGCATCCAAACCCCTTATTTCCATGTCCTGAGATCCCTGGCTTGACATCAGCAGTGTTCACGCCCTGGGGGACTTTACCCAATTCATTAAGCTGGTTCCTCTGTTGTTATGGGCGGGACAATCGGATAAACTGTTCCCATGCCCCAGGAGCCTGCATTTGCTGTGGCTGCCTTTAAGTGTTCTGGCTTTAAGGACTAGGTAGGGAGTCACTCCGTCCCTCTGACCAGGGACCGCTGTCTGCCGAACTTCATCTGCCTTAGCATGGCCAAGCTTTTCCTCACCCATCTGAACTTTCATCCGCATGGTAAAATCCTCCTTCCATCCTCCAGGCCGGGCATATATTTGACCTTGTCACAAGTGCAGGATTTTTATTAGCCGGCGTTCGGTTCCCTCGATGGAGAGGTGGTCGTTCTGCCGAGTGATTTGTCTGTTATCTATTTCTTGCGCCCGAGAGAAATTGGCTGAAATCTGTGGTTTGGCTGCACGGCCTGCATACAGATGAAACGGAGCTGCCTTGGTGGAGAATAATTAAGCTCAGGACCTTGTTTTTCACCTTCACAATGAAAGACAAATGACTTCCAAAGACTTTAATGGGTTGGCACTTGAAAAGGGCAGCTCTGGCCAACTGGGGCTTTCAGAGCATCCGTGTTCATAAATATTCTGTGCAGCGGCTGAGCCTGTCTCTCCTTGCTGGTAGGGTCCATGTGCAATAGCATGTCTCTCATTTGTGGACCAATGTCTCCCAGGCATTTCACACCACACACATCCGTTTTGGAACTGGGGAGGTAGTTCAGTCAATAAGCATGAGGACCTGAGTTCGATCCCCGGCACCGATGGAAAAGCCAGCTTATAGTGGGACATGTCTGTGACCCTACTGCTGAGGAGATAGAGACCAGACCACCTCAGTGGTCAGCCAGTCTGGTAAATCGGCAAGCTTCAAGTTTGGTGAGAGGCTCTGTCTCAAAAATAAAATAAAATAAAATAAAATAAAATAAAATAAAAAAGGTGAGGAGCTATTGAGGAAGATACCCAGAGTGTCAGCCTCTGGCCTAGGCATGGGCACACACCAAAAAAATCAGTTTCAACTGGGTTATTAACTTTTTGGGGAGACAATGGGTTTCCCCCTGCCATTTGTTTTCTGCTTCATGCCTGCCTTTTGGGGGATATTGGGGAGTCCTTTCTTGTCTTTTGAAGTAATTGTCAACTGGACAAGAAAAAGATTGATGGCCTAGCGGTGGGAAACCAGACCCCACTAAACCGTTAAGTATGGACCAAGTCTGAAATAGACACATTTCAATAAAAGTCATCACTCTGCAAACAGCTATTTCCTCACTGGCGGCTTTCCTGGCCAGTGTCGTCGACCTGGTCCCTGCCTCTGTCTCCTCCATTCTCCTTCGTGGTGGTAGCTGTCTGCTCTTTCTCCAGCAGGGCTTGTCAGCGAATGGGTGTCGCCCTGCTCAGCCTGGTCTTGGAGGCTTTGTTCCAAACACAATGCTGTCTTTTCTTAGCCTTGGAAACAGGCTGTTCTTCGTGGCTTTTTGAGAAAATGGCCCTTCCCTATGTGTGCTGTAAATCAGCCCACGCCTAGCAGCAGCCTTTTGTTTTATAGGTTCTCTTGACCCAGAAGATTTTTTTCCCCCTGTGGACTAGGTGGGTGGAAGGCCAAAGTCAGACACACGCATCACTTCTTGGTGAGGGGTGGTGGGGAGACAGAAGTTGGTTAAATGGACGAGCCTGCTGCGCTGGTCTGACAATTCCCAAAAGACTATCAGTTTGTAGAAAATGGTATCCATGCCTCTTCCCAGAAGACTGTGGCCTTCTGCCTGGGCTGCCAGGATCTGGCCCGGGGACCTGGGCATGCCCAGTCCCCTCTGCGAGCTTTTGGCCTCACTGATGCACAGGGATATAGAATCTTAGGGTCTTGTCTGTTCTGGAACCTCAGGCTGGGTTTAGTTTCCAGCCCCATTTCCTGCCTACCGCTGCCTGCAGGTGCTGGAGCTCTCCTCATCCACCTGCTGAGCCTAGGGGCTGAGGAATCGCTGCGGCAGGGGCTCTGGTACCTCTCTCAATGCTCCCATGGAGCCTTCTCCCAGGATTTACCAAGTGGCCTCTAGGGAGCAGGGCCTGGTACTTGCGGTTGTCATGGTTACATGCTGGCCCTGCGGGCAGCAGAGTGCAGTAGCAAAGCACTGGACTGGCATCAGAAATCTTGGGTTCTCGTACTGGAGCCATAGGGCTGGTCCCCAGCACCGTAAAGGGAAAAAGAAAGTCCCAGGTTCTTGTCTAGATGGAACATTCTTTCCTCTTAGCAAACGTTTAGCCGTCTACTGGGTACACAAAAAGCCAGCAAGACACAGGCTTTGTTTTCATGGAACTCCCAGTATGATGGAGACAGCAGCAGAGGGAGAAAACAGTGCAATGGGGGCAAGGATAAACTCAGAGTTGAGTAGGAGCTCAGAGCAGAAGGATGGTTCTCAGCTTGAAGGCTTCCAGTCAAGGAGGACTTCCTGATGGAGGTGATATTCCCACTAAATATACAGGAGGCCTGAAAAGTGAGCGAGCTCTTAGCTGCACAATGGTGCAGAGGTATGCAGGCCAGGGAAGCACGAGGCAGATAGACACCAGTGCTTCAGGTAGAGTTGGTATGGGCAGCAGTTGGGACCCCAGGCAGGTGTGGCCAGGTCACAGGAACCTGGTGCGATAGAGTCAGCAGCTTGGCATTTAGAGCAAGGAAAGCCACTACCACCATCAAAGGGCTGGCACTAGTTATGTTTGCATTTCTGAAGGATTCAGTGGCTGGGAGGGTGGTGAAGGATGCTCACTGCAGGACCAGGAATCCTCCCAGGAGGCTGTCACAGTGTTCCAGCTGTGACGTAGGGTTCAGGAAAATGGCGGTGGAGACGTAAGATAGAGACCCAATCTGAAAGCCACGCAGGGTGGGCACGTCCAACCTATGTTGCATGGGCCACATGCATCTCAGGTTAGCTATGAATGCCGCTCAACACATGTGTAGACGACAATGCCATGTTACAACTGCAGAGGGCTGGACACTCCTGGTGTAGGACATGGAACTGGGTGTCTGGTAAGATCAAAATTGGAGATAATGAGGAAGATAGGGGAGGGTAGGCCAGAGCTTGTAGCTCTGGGGAACGGTGTTCTCCTGCCAGGGTGGGGAACAGAGATGAAGGAACCTGAAGGGAGTATGGTCTTTGGGGGCTGAAACACATTACAGTGAGTGTCCAGACATCCGCTGGATGTCTGGGTGTGGAAATAAAGATTTGGTTAGTAGTGGTATACAGTAGGAGTGGATGACATGGGACCCGCGGGTGGTGCAGGGGGGAAAATGACAAGATGGGAAGCCAAGGGTAGGCTAGAGCATGGCGTGGAAAGGCCAAGAAGGGGCTCCCATGTGGAGTGACAGTGTCGGAGGACAGGCAGGTGGTAAAGTGGCTTGGACCAAGGTGGAGAGAATTCAGGAACACAGACGACACAGTGTCCTTTGAACCTGCCCTCTGGGACCCGGTCCCTGCCCCCAAGTGTCAACCTGGAGCCAGCCTCCGTTTCCCATCTTTAGAATCTAGGGGTGGGTCCTGGTGTTGGCCATTTAGTCTGTGAAGACAGAGACTTCTTAAAAGGGATCTGGGGAACGTCATTGTCCATCCCGTACCTCACGCTCGCTCCGTTACCACCAGGAGCACAGGGTGGATGAACCCGGGGAAGTCAGATGCTAGAGTCAGGGGAGAGGCGGGGCTGGTCCAGTCAGCCTTGTGGGAGGCAGCCTGCCATCCCAGAATCCAGCTGCTTCCCTGCCTGTGGAGCTACAGGCTGACCTTTACCTTTCCAAACTACAGTTTGTTCACTGGTAAACCAAGAAAACCTGACCCCTCAGCTTCCCTTGCAGAGGTACCGGAAGGTCAGAGAGAAGTGGGAACTATCGTGTTGTTAAAGTGTTTAGATGGTCCAGAGAGGTAAGCTGAGCGGCTCAAGGTCTCGGTGTAGGACGCTGGTGGTGATGATGAGACCCAGACTTAGATGGCAGACTCCACTGGAGTCAGACGCGAGCCAGGAGGCCGTGCAACCCTCAGATGTGGGTTTTTTGTTTGCCTGTTGGTTTGTTTTTTAGGCTCGAGCGATGTTCGCTTCAAAGTGGAATTAGTTGGCAACGTTGAGAATTGAGAGGTCTTACTTTTAAAAATCCGTATTTTCGGCTAGTCCTGAAACCTTGGAAGATTGGGCAGTATTGAAGACTGCTTTGCTGGTGTGAACCTGGGTGTCCCCTCTGCAGACACAGCCCTACCCAGCCCTCCTCTTGTATTAACCATTAACTGACCTAGCTCTCCGAAGGTGGCTTGGTTGGCCGCCCTGGCCATTTGTGTGAATTTGCTCATAAAGCCCTGCCCAGGAGGAGGGGATCTTCAGCTCTTGGCCACTTGCATCAGAAGACTTGGCTAGGGAAGAGGAGAGGCCAAGGGCAGCCGGCTCAGCCTTTGGAAGCGCCTTTGAGGGCCAGAGGTGTGGCTCCCCAAGGCTGCAGGGAGACATTGGGGTTTCCTCATCCCTGCAGGAGAGGCGGTGGGCCCGGGCCAGCTGGCCTGGCCTGGCCAAGAATTCACCTCTGAACTGTCCTACTTTGTTGATGGGGGGCAGGGGAACCCCCAGCTCAGTGCAGCCTGTTTATGTGGGGGAATGTCTGGTATGTTTGGTATTTGGGTGTTTACTTCCCAGGGTGCTCATGGGTCCCTGGTGTTGAAATGTGGCTTCTTCGTATTGGCAGGGGCTCTTGTGGGCCTGGCTAGTGGCTTTAAGCCCTGCGCTGCATTTGGATGCTGCAAGGCTGTTCCACCCTTTCCATCTCTCTCCCCTCTCCAAGCCAAGGAGGGAGGCTGACTGTGCCTCCCGGCAACTGGGTGTGTTAGTTGCCTTGCTGCATACAGAGAGGGACATTTGCAGAGCAATGCCTGTGCTCTGGGCTGGGGCTGTGTCCTTCAGGATCCACTCCATCCATGTGCATTGAGGGATGGAGACTCACAGAAGAGCCCACAGTCTTCCTTCCTAACAGAGTGTCTTAGGAACCAGTAAAGAACAGGACAGCTTACGCCATCGCCCACACGCCCAAGCCTGGCTCTCTGTGCACCTGCTTCGCTTCAGATGTCCACTCTAACAATACTGTTTGTTTCTGTTTTCACTGTCTACCCGCCTGCTTGCTCTGTGTTCCTTTATTGCTTTGTCCTTGTGACCTCGTGAGAGAGGATTTCTGTATTTCCTATACCTGGGGTTAAACGTGTCTTTTTTTTCTTTCTTGTTCTGTCTTGGTGGTCTCACAAAAGAAAACTTTTTTTTTTTCTTCCTGAGACAGAGTTTTGTGTACCCCAAGCTGGCCTTGACCTAGATAATGTAGCCAATGCTGACTTCGAACTTCTGATCTTCCTGCCTCCACTTCCCAGGTGTGCGCCACCACACCCAGTGCATGCAGGGCTGACGATGGAATCCAGGGCCTTCTGCACAGCAGACAGACACTGAGTCATATCCCCAGCCTTCAAAAGACATCATTTTGAAACTGCTTTTGAAATATCAGATGTCACACAGCAGTCTCGTGTGAGCTCCTCTAGCCACCGAGGCGAAGTTGTGTGGCCTGAGGAACCTGAACCAAGAGGAAGACTAAGCTGAAGAGAACAGATGAGGTCCCTCCATTCGCTCTGTAGACACCGCTTGTTCCTGTTTGTTGTGCGGTCAATATTTTTTTAAAATGAGCATCGCTATGAGAACTAGAAGGTCTATTGTAGATATGTGTTCCCTTCGTGAGTATCCAATGTGTTTTGATCAAGCTAACCCTCGTTCCCTCCACCCAATTCCTCTCCCATCTGCCCGCATTGATTTCCTCCCAGCTCCGTGTGTTTATTGTTTACCGGCCGAGTGAACTGAGGGCCGCCGGAATGTGTATGGGCATAGGGCTATCTCCTGAAGTAAGGGTGGCCTCTCAAGGGCTGCACCCTTGAAGAACACTGACTCTTTTCCGAGCAGCCATGTTGCTCATGGCTCCTCGGCTGGGGTGGAACTTCACGTCCGCCTCCCCTCTCCGTGCTGGGGTCTCCTGTCTGTCTTGAGCTCGCCGAGTTTTACGCGCGCTGTCACGACTGTTCCCGGTTCATGTGCACAGCTGCCCAGATGTGTCCTGCAAACGGCTTCGCTGTAGTCATCCACCACCTCCGGCACTTACACCTTCCATCCTTTCTTCTACAATGACCCTGAGCGTTGGGAGGGGAGGGGAGGGGTGAGGTAGACGCCCATTTAGGACCGAGACCTCCACATGCTCTCATTCTCTCTGTCAACCGTTGACCACTACACACGGAAGGCTCTCCGATGAGGGTTGAGAGAGGCATTAATCCGTGCGTAAAACCGTAAGGTGTTTGGAGTCAGCTTAATACCACGTCCATTTAGCAGAGTAGCAGTAGCAGGGAGGGAGGGAGAGTTTTAGAAGTTAATCTTCCCAAGGCTGGCCCCGTTGGCTTGCTTTCTGTAGCTGCCCGTCTGAGGGCCCTCTGTACCCATGCTCTGCCACTCTCCTGTGGCTGAGTCTAGAGACAGGATTGCCGGATAGTTCTTCCTAAGACCACTGGGGACCACCTTCGGCTCCTTCCGTATCACCTGGCACCCCTGACGACGTGAGGGGGGAGCCTGATGTCCCAAATGTCTTTCAGTAGCAAGTGGTCGAAACCTCAGACTGACTCCATGCCAAAGGAAAAAGAGTCTCAGGATTCGTGGGTCCATCGTGAACCCCAAAGACAAGCTGCATAGTCAGGCCCTACTAGATGGAACCAAGAGGACCAAGATGTTTTTTTTTTTTCTGTCTGTGTGCCTCTGCTTGCCATTGTCTGTCTGTCTGTGTCTCCCATTTGTCTCCACATGCCCCACCTCTCTTCATCCATCTTTGCCTCTTCATTCTGTGTGGATCTGTGTCTGCCTGGGACTGTCTCTCAGGGCCATCACCAGGGAGAGCAGGCGAAAGGCCTAGATGTGACACTGAAGGGTTTACTCCCTCTCTGGGACCCACCGTGTCCTTACAGGGACCCCCGGGGTGAGGGCCTCCTCCCGTGTGCCTTGGGTATCTCGCTCACCCACCTCGGCCCACACCTTCCTCTCGGTCCCTGTGACTCCTGCCTGCAGCCGAGTGTTCCCCTCAGATCTCTTTTTATTCCTGTATACTTCAGCTGGCTGGCCTTTCCGCCTCCGGCAATGGTGGACGTTGGTGACACTGCACATCTCTTGCGTCTAGCGTTCAGAATCTTCACATCGAAATACAGCTCGGCTCATATCAGCCATCCTCACCTTGTCCCTCAGGGTCCTCCCTGTCCCTCAGCAGGGACCTGAGAGCAGAGATGGGATGAGGTGGGGAGGGACCTTTTAGGTCTCGGGTCCCTGAAGAATCTTTTCCTTCAATGCACAGTACAGTGCAGAAATACTTCTCACTGACGTTGTAGACTTCTCTGCCCTGGGGGCTTCTGGGGATTAGGGAGAACACAGACAGAGAGAAAGGTGATGGCTGGGAAGGATGGGCTCCCCAGCCCCCAGCTCCATCGCACCATTCTCGAAATGCCTTCTGCCATAAGCTACCTCCTCCTCAGACACCTCAGTTCTTCCAGCTGCGTTGTAAAGAGTTCTGCCACCTCCCCGTTTGGAGTTCTGGTGCTGCGCTGTGTGTGGTGAGAACATTCTGTCAGATGCCTTGGAGAACTCCTCAGGAGGTATCAGGGAGAGGGAGGTCCAGCTTCCTTCCTGGGGATGCCAGAGGAGGCTGGGGGAGGGCAGGGAGAGTAGGTTCTGTCTAGTGAGGGCCACAGACAGTTGAGACACTGATTTAGTGTGAGGAGCCCAGTGGCTGTGGAGGTGGAGAAGGCAGAGCCCCCGTGAGCCCCTGGCCAGTTTCTGGAAGGGCCTTGTCATTCATATTTCCCCTAGGCAGCTCCAAAGCAGCAGTTGGGGGGGGAGGGGGAAGGAATGCGTTCCCATTCTAATGGGGAAAACGTGAAAAGCGGCATCCTGGGCTACATCTCGATTTCATGAGATGTCATTTAGTGGGAAAGGTTGCTCAGGGTGGGCATAGGTGGAGGAATGGCCTGGGGTGGTTGTACACAGTGGGGGCTGCAGAATGGGGGGGCTCTAGCTTTGAATTCGCACCCCAATTCCTGCCAGGACTGTATAGGACTTGCACAGATTTGTCCCTGTACCCCGAATCTAGATTCTGCTTTCAGTCACTGTGCTTCTGGGGGAGACAGGTACCACACTTCCAGCACCTCCAGACAGGTAAGAGGTACCCCAGCAGAACAGGTTTCCTCCTGAGTGCTGGGCGAAGGTCACATGGACGTCAGCTCAGTCACCCAAATCTGTACAGTTAGAATCCATCCAGCTGCACTGTTCTTTATAGCCGGGTATTCCGCTCATTCAGCTGAGCCCATTATCATTGACTGAGTTCCATGCTTAGGTACCCATCCTCCAGAATAGCAGGGAAAGCAAGTGGCCACTTTTACCGGGGTTGGGGTGGAATTCTGTAGTAGCACAGGAGTTCTATCAGGGGCGTCCAAGGGCCTTCCTAGAGAAGGTGACATTTACTCTTGAAGGAGTTTGCCAAGTAGGAAAGGGAAGTCCCCTTAGCTGGGATGGAGTCCCCCTGACTGGCACAGAGGAGGGCGTGGTGTCCAGAGTAAAGAGTGTTGACAGAAGGATTTGATGGGCTCAGAGGGTGGACAGCACGGTCCACTGATCTGGTGTCAAACTGACCCAGGCAAGCTGTTTAACCTGCAGCCACAGGCCCTGAACATATTGCTCCCAGCTCTGGACCTAGGCCTTGTGCAGGGGTAGGGGTTGGGATCCAGGTTCTGGGGACAGGAACTATGTCTCCTCGGGGCTGCTTAGGGAAAGGCTTGAGGCCCTGGAGCCCGGCAGGGGCAGGCTGCACCCATCACCATGGCAGTTTGTGGGCAAAGCCTCTTAGCAGAGGGGAGATTGCGCCGCCAGCCACTTCCTCCAGTTCCTTCCCTTTGCCTGATGTCACTGTTACCTCGGCCTGCTCTGGGGTGAGGCCGAGGTTGGGCGGAATCGCTTTCAGCCAGGTTTCTGGATCCCAGATGCAGGTCAGCCAGAGGAGCTGTCACTTCTGGTTCCGTTTCAAAGGAGGCCAGGGGCCCGGGAGGTGTCCGGTGTGGTGGCACTGATGAGGCACCCCTCCAGCAGCCTCCTGGGGTGCGGGGGGTGCAGTGTGGCTTAAAGAGGAGTCTTAAGCTGATGATGGAGGAGGAAGTAGATGACTCTGCCAGAGTCTGTTTCGTGGGCCAGAGTGCTGGTCTGGGTCCTCTCCCCGTGCTCTTGACTATGCCAGAAGGGCACAGAGAGAGGATACTTATTTTCCTGGCTGATGTCCCTTTGGACGGAGACCTGGTCACAGGCTGTGGCCTGCCAAAGTCACCCCCCCAACCTCATCTCACTCAAGCAGTGACAGAGTTGGCCCAGAGCAACACCACAGCTTGTGGCCTCTGACTTGGAGCTGTCCCCAGTCCAGCTGGCCCTCTGAGGCCTCCAGATTTCCCTAGTTGACAAGGACAGCACAAGCCACCCCAACAGAATACCCCCGGAGGAATGTGGCTCATGTTTCAGAGTGTTGCATGCACAGGCCCTAGGTTCAGTCCCTGGTATCCAGTAAATGGTGGTAGCTAATAAAGTTGTGACAGCCTCCAGCTACAATCTTAGCACCCAGGAAGTGGGGACAGGACAATGATAACTTCCAGGTCATCTTTGACTACATAGTGAGCTGGGGAACAGCCTTGGCTACATGAGACTCTGCCTCAGGTTTTTTTTTTTTTTGTTTTTTTTTTAAGAGCAGAAAGGTTGAAACTGATGAAACCCGAGTTCAAGATCTGGCTCTGCCATGTCTTTGTTGAATGGCCTTGCATAAAGTGACCTTTTAAGCCTCAGACTTACGATCTGCAAAATGGGATCTTGAGGATAGAGGGGTCTGTGTTGAAAGCATTTGCCAAAGTAGGCAAGAGGCAACTCCTGTTATTATCGATAGTGAAACCCTAGCAACTGCCAGGCAGGGTGGGTGAGTAGGTGGTGAGTTTTTGCCCCTCCTGGGTCATGGGCCTTACTTCATGCATCCTGAATTCCTTAGGAGAGGCAGGCTAGCTTGTAATCTCAGGGGACTCTGGGATGTGTCCTGGCACCCCTCAGCTGTCTGACAGCTAGAGTCTTGAGGGAGTTCTGGAAGGGGAGGAGGAGCCAGGTGAGGGGACAGAGTCATGGTGACAGCCTGGGGAAATAGACCAGAAGTTTGGGGGACCAAGGAAAGGAGCCACATTGGTAGGAATGGGTAGGGGAGAGTTTGAAATCCCAACAGAAGAGGTGGGGTGAAGATAGTCTGGGAGGGGTGTGGGTGCAGAATGGGAACCTGGTCTCTGCCCAAGGTGTTTTTAAAGGAAGTGCCTAGGAGCTGCTGGCCTGGAAAAAAAAATCACACCCAGAGGGCTTGAGCTAGGCAGAACAGGTTGCCCCACTCCCTTGTGGGGAGCTGCCTGCCTCTGATGAGTGGACTGGCCAGGCTCCCAGCCCCAGAAACTCTGGCTGAGCCAGGTAGCCCTGCCCTTAGAGGACACTGGCTCCTCCCCAGGATACCCACCTGCTCCTATGACCAGGAGACCTATCCATCTCAGCAGCCGGAGGTGTTTGCTGAGATGTGGGTGCGTAAGGGGGATCTGTCCCCCTGTCTGTCCTCGTGTCAGGTGGGAAGCTGTGCCCAGGGCAGCCCGTGGTGTCTAATCCGTGGCTCTGTGCCCTCACAGCTAGACGAGGAAGAAGAGAGAAGGAAAAGGCGCAGAGAGAAGAACAAAGTCGCCGCCGCCAGATGCCGGAACAAGAAGAAGGAACGGACGGAGTTTCTGCAGAGGGTGAGCGGGGCAGCTGTGGTGGGGAGGCAACCTCGTCCTTTGCAGGGGCTGATGTGCTCCGCAGCTGGGGACATCATCGGGCATGCCAACCCAGAGAAGGTAGAAGGATCCATGTTTTTCTCCGCTGAGCTTAGATCCTGGGTACAATTGACCTGGCACTATCCATTTTGGCCCCTTGTGGCTACCACAGTATTCTAGGATACATGTTAACAAAGTAGGATGTTGGGTGGCAATGTTGTGTCTGTGGGCAGTGGATGTAGCTCCTGGGCTGGCTACCAGGAAAAACTCCATTTATTGCAATTGCATCCACCCCTCATCCCCACTGGCTAGGGCTTAGCCCCAGCTTAGCCCCACTGAAGATGACCTCCGAACTCTTTGTTGCTGCCTCCAGGGACCAGAGGACTGGTCTGTATGTGGAGGTCAGCTTCCATGTGCTCCCCTTTGCCCCCTGCTACCATCTGCCTTTTTACTTGTGATATGCCAGCAGGGTGCTTGCTCTTTCTTCCCCGGGTCCTGCCTCTCGATCCCTGCCTTTGTCTCAAAAAATGGTGGCACAGAAGGGAAGTGAGTGGAAAGCTGAATAGGCTGTCCCCTAGTCGTCAGCCGCGTCCCACCCCAGCACTGGTTTTACTGAACAGTAACATCTATGCTGTACAGTAACCTAACCGGCAGGCATTGTTATTCTGTGAGACACCACAGTGATGAGCAGTAGCCGTGAACCTCTGCAGAGCCAGGCACAGTGCTAAGTGCTGCATGTGTGTGTGATCTCATTGTGTTGGCAGAGCAGTCACGAAAATAGGGAGCTGCGTGGTTCGCTCTCTGCAGGTGAGGAAGGCACAGTGCAGATGGCGACCCGCCCAGGTCTCTCGGCCACCAAAGGGTGGGACTGAGGTCCAGGCCCTCTACTAGCCTCAAAGCCTCTGGTCTTCATGTTCTCATTGCCGTCATGATTCTCAGTTACTTGGCTGGTTCATTCATGAACTCACCGATTAATTCAACCAGTGCAGAAAGTGTCCAGTGGTGCACTAGGCACCCTGTTAGGGGGACAGAGCAAGAGTGGACATTGTCCTCCTTGGGTTTCCTTCTCGCTCCTGCCAGAAGCGGAGAGCTGTTCTGGGGTCACAGGTGTGAGCCGTGTGAGCCGTGTGTAGACCTCTCTAGCTGTGGGCACCCTGGACAGGCCAGTGCTTATCAACAGGACTGAAACTCCTACTGCTGGGCGGTCTTGAAGTGAGGGTGTGCAACACGAGGCTTGAGATTGTTCAGCAGGTTCTAAGACACAGGCCTTAAAGCTGAGGGGTGTATTCCGTGTTTTCTGTCCATCACCGAGTACCTGATGGACAGAGCCGGGAGGTGCAGGCAGGCTTCTTAGGAGAAGCTGCCCATGCGACTCCAGCTTCCTGGAGCTTGTCAGCAGTTAGCAGGCAAGATGTGCCCACCCCAGAGGCTCTCAATGACACACCAGTACACTAGAGAGCCAGTACCAGATGAAAGGCTCTTCATTCTACTAATAATTGCTAAGCACCTGCTGTGTGCCTCGATAGTTGGTGCCGGGTGAACCTGTCAAACCCTTACCGTGTGCCGGGCATTTCACGTGGTTACAGCGTTTCAGTAAGGTAACATCAGTGATTCCCATTTTAGAAATTGGTCTGTAGTTCGGAGAGATCAAGTTGCTTGCCCAAGGCCACACCGCTAGCAGATGGAAGGCCGGGAGTCATCCATCTTTCTGCCTAGCAGGTGATAACCAGGGGCCCGCTGCACTGTGGGTCAGTGGACCCCGTTCTCCACGGACAGCAGGGGGCAAATGGGGAACGGTAGCTGGTGAGGAATGTTGGTTCAGGAGCCCAGAGTGCTGTGGGGAGTACTGTGCTGCTGCAGGGGGCCCCTCCTGAGGATGAACGGAGGAAACTCTTCCAGTTGTGAGATAAAACGGGAAGACGGTACGAAGATGAGGAATGTGGGGCTGAGGGGGCCGTCAGCAGCAGCACATACGAAAGCAGATGATGCTGTTTAAGGATGTGTCCAGGGCATGCAAAAGAACATAATTAGTGTGGCTGGGGATTAGATGCCCACATGGAAGAACAGAGGGGCATGCAGGCCCAGAGCCTCGTTTGTAAAGGGATCCTACATGCTGGCTTGTCTGAAATAGACTGGTGTATCCCTCTTGTCCTGGCCCAGTTATTAAGACACCTTCTTCCACTCATGGAGTGTCCCCATTACACGATAATGCCTGTGGTCGTGGGGAGCCATGACAGGATTCAGGAGGAGAAGGGCGCCAGCCAGTCAGAGGAGTCCACTGGCTGTGGGGCAGCCCACTGGCTTGGGACAGCTGAAGTAGTGCTATGTTATCCCAGTAAGAGATGCAGCTGCCTAGATGGAGAACACTTTGTGACCTTGGGTCTAGGAAGCAATACCATGTGGGCTCCAGCCCAGTCCCCTCTTCCCTAGACACCCCCCCATCTACGGCCTTGGAAGCAGCAGACCACTGTGAAGGCAGACCACTGTGTGGGTAGTGCCTGTACACCGTAAGCCTCACCCCACCCTGACCTCAGGACACTCACATGCAACCCAAAGAGAGACAACCGCTCAGAGAGTTCGCCTCTCTAGATCAGCCAAGGCCTGAATTTGGGTGGTCACACGCCTTTGGATGGGTCAGTTCACACCCCACAGATCTTGGGCCTACCCCAAAGCCTCTGTCTGCAGCCCGAGGTGTCTCTCTGCTATGATGCTGGTTCCTGCTGGGTCATTGCACCCAATGTTAAGATTCTCTGGGCCCTGGAGGCAATGAGACCATTTTACATTCCCAAGATACTCTGTGCTCTCTCCAGGCACTCTTTTCCTGGTGGTCACATTGGCCCTGGAAGGGTGAGAAGGGTCCCCTCTGTTGGCAGATTTCCGAGGGGTGAGTGGGTAGGCCTCCTCCACTGCCCAGCTCTCTCTACTCAGATTGCCTACACTCCAAGAAATGGGGAAAGCTGTTCACAGTAGTATAGCTAGGAGACAGCCAGCATTTGGCCCAGACATAAGCTGCTTCCCAACCTTTAGGAAAAGTTGATGGAACTTAAAATATAAAGTCTGGGCTGGACAAGTTGGCGCACGCCTTTAGTCCCAGCACTCAGAAGGCAGAGGCAGGTGGATCTCTGTGAGTTCCAGGACCACCAGGGCTACACCGAGAAACCCTGTCTGGAAAAACAAAACCGAAAAAGAAAGGGTTAGTGACACTGTGACAGTGAGGCCAAGTTGCCCAAACCCTCTCGGGCTGTGACACAGACGTCTACAGAAGGGGTTGACGCTCCACTGCTGGTTTGGAGGAGGAAGATCTGTGTGGTGTTGAATGCTGTGTTTTACTCTTCCCTTAGGTTTTATTTTATTTCATTTTTTTTTAATTACTGTTTTGGGTATGGGAGACAGCCTCGTATACACCAAGCTGGCTTCAAGCTTACTGTGTAGCCAAGGCTGGCCTTGAAACCCCTGACTTCCTGCCTCCAACTTCTGAGGGCTTGAGTTGCAAGCTAATGCCACTACGTTCAGCTAGCCATGTCCAGCTTGAACTTCCGGCACAGCACACTGGAACCGAGGCCAAGCTCCTTCCAGACCCCAGTTAGCACTCCCCAGCCCGGCTCCCCTCTCAGGTTCCATTCTGGTGCCCATGCAGCTGTTCCCCTCTGCCCTGCCGCCTCCATTTTCAAACTCAGGCGGTCCTCAAGACTTGCTGAGTTGTCCTTGAAGCTTGAAGCATCTTTCTTTTTCCTACTCTCTTCCTGCTCAGAGGGTAAAGGAAAGCTCCTTTAAGCCTTTCTAGCCCTTCAGTGTGCACAATGCTTTCCCCGTGGGAACTCTTCTAATCCCAGGGATCATCACCTCTAGACAGATAAGATAACTTGCTCTAGACTCTGATTCTAAGCCTACAGTGTTTGTATAGATCTCCCCACTCTGTAGCCTACTGGTCCTAGAGAGTAGAGCACAGTGGTCCCGGCTTATCTCTTCACGCATGGCACCTGCCCCTGCCTCTCCTCTTTACTGAGGGCTCTTACCCAGACTTCCTTCCCTCCTGGGTAGGGCCCTACCGTCTGAGGTCAGCTTCTCACCACACTTTTAGTACTCCTTGCTGGTCTGCTGCACTCAGAATGGCTGGGTTAGCAGGGAAAGGGGGGGGGGGGGCGGCTTGCTGAGTGGACCCTCCTCAGGAGCCATGGGAGGGGCAAGCAGTTCGTAGGGCTCTGGATTCCCCAAAGTATTCTTCGCCATGGCAGGCTGAGGCACATCCTCAGAGGTGGGTAGATGGCCCCGAGGCTTCTCCATACAAAGGCTGAGGACAATCTGAAGATTGTGTTAGCAGCTTGGGCTGGGGGAGGTGGGGAGGATGGAGGAAACACTAGCCATCTCCCCGATTTCTGAGAAGTGTGGACCAGGCCAGCATTCCAGTCTTGTCTCAGCCTGTCCCATTAAAAGCCACATAGAACTTTTTTTTTTCTTTTTCTGTAGCTTCCCTTTCTTTTCTACTTTTGGAAGGTGTTGCTTTGGGTGTCTGGTTCTAAAGCCTGCCTTCCTTGGCCATTCTGAGCTCTTTGGGAGCCCATGTGGCCACCTCAGAGATATGCACAAGGCACAATCCGGCAGTGTGTGGCAGAGGTCATTACTGTGTGACAGGGCACTGCCTGCAGAAAGTCACCCCAGATGCTCAGCCTTCAGTGGGACCTGGAAGGCAGAAAAACCATGCCAGCAGTTCAGGTGCTGGCCAGAGTGCCTGTCTTTCTTTCTTTCTTCCTTCCTTTCTTTCTTTCTTTCTTTCTTTCTTTCTTTCTTTCTTTCTTTCTTTCTTTCTTTCTTTCTTTTTTTCTTTCTTTCTTTCTTTCTTCTTTCCTTCCTTCCTCCCTCCCTCCTTCCTTCCCTTTTTTTTTTTTTGGTACCTGGCTACTTCTGAGGAGCAGGCTGGCAGTGACAGCTGACGGTGTGTCTCTGTCTGCACAGGAGTCAGAGAGGCTGGAGCTCATGAACGCAGAGCTGAAGACCCAGATAGAGGAGCTGAAGCTGGAGCGGCAACAGCTTATCCTGATGCTCAACCGCCACCGCCCCACCTGCATCGTGCGCACAGACAGTGTCAGGACGCCCGAGTCCGAAGGCAACCCGCTGCTGGAGCAGCTGGACAAGAAGTGACTGAAGGCCTGGAGGAGGCGTCAGAGGAAGAGGGGAGGGGGGCGGAGCAAAAGGAGAAGAGGAGCAAGGTGATGGAGGCCCCCTCCCGGGCTCATGACAAACTCTTATGATGAGGCTTAGTATAACTGGCCTCCAGCTGGCCCTTTTCTGAAACTCAGCCCAGACACGCAAGAGCAAGAGTGGACTGAAGAAACCAGAGGGACCAAGCGATGAGACCAAAGTTGACCCGCAGGTAAGGGCTGTCCCACTCCAAGGCTCGGCTTGATGGCCACCTCAGCCAGAGAGATGCCCAACCAGGTGGCCTCCTCAGGCACTCCTCTGGCCTCTCTGCCAAGACTCCCACCCAAGGGACTACCGAGCAGCCAAGAAAAGCCATGCGTCACAAACACAGTGTGGCCGAGGATGGAACTCAGCGTGGACTCCAATCCATCTTCCCCAGTCCTGCCCAAGACCGATGGAAAGGGGTGCACTGTGTGGGCTGTGATGGCCCTGCCCAGGTGGCGCAGCCTGGTGGCCCTGCTGGAGTTTGCTGTGGCACTGAGGCGCGGGCGCCCTTCCAAAGCACACACTCAATCGATGAATGTTTACAGACTGGCTGTCCTGGCGGGGCTTCCAACTGCACATGTTTTTTTATACTTTCTTTTTTTTTTTAATATTTTTTACAAAAAAGAAGATTTTATACGAGCAATATATATATGGATTTCTATAATCACTCGATGTGACACAGTACATATATGCTATGGTCTGTTGTTACGGACATCCACCCACCAGTTACAGCCATTCTAATTCCTAAGTACTGTAGGCTCTGGGTGTTGGGGGGTGGTGGCCCGGCGGGTGGGGTGCATTTCCATCCTTGTAAACCCTTCCTAGTACTCAGTCCTGTATCGCTCAGTAAACATTGCTCTTAATTACCCAGCTGCCTCAAGTGGTGTCTGCCCAGGGAGAGGGCATGCCCAGGGCAGGAGGTGTTTGGAGTAGTTTCCATAGCTGCCCTCCCAGGTAAGCCTGAATATGCCCATTTCACAGATGAGGAGGCTAAGGCCTAGAGATGTTAAAGAACTCTGTACATACCATTTTGAGAGTACTTGCTTCATTTATTTAGGCCAAAGTTTTTTTTTAATATTTATTTTTATTATTTTTAAGTGTGTGTGTGTGTGTGTGTGTGTGTGTGTGTATCTTTGTGTAGATATGTGCAGAGTGGAGTTACAGGCTCTTGTGAGCCACCTGATGTGGATGCTGGGGATCAAACTTGGGTCCTCTGAAATAGCAGTATGTGCTCTTAACTGCCGAACCATTGCTTTCCAGCTTCCACAGATGTTTTTTGAGTGCACCCTTGAGTGTGCCAGACACTGCAACGAACTGAACCTTTGCTGGGGAATAAACAAACCTTGGTCTTGCCCCATGGAGACCACAATGGGTTCATCTTGTACTTGTTTGCTTGCTTCAAACCCATCTCCCTTCATCTGTCTGGCAGCTCTTGTCAAGGGACAGCCATTGGCCCCGTTCATGGATGGGGATTTGGGGGACCCAGGGTGACAGAAATGAAGCTACCATTTGTTGAAGTCATAACCGCATGATAAATGTGAGGTCCCACGTACTTCCTACAACAGCGCAGAGCAGAGCCTCTTCTCATACAGATAGCTTAACTAAGGCTCGGATAGAACACGTGACTTACCCCAAGGTCACTCAGCTAGTGAGAAACAGAGCTGGTATTGGAACTCCACCTCCAGAGACACCTGGCTTTTCCCATCACCAGCTGTCTCTGAATGCTACACCCCAGGGAACAGGAAGTTTAGAGGCCACCATTATAGACATAATTTGGGAGAAAGCCGTAGACTCCAGAGAGTTCTAGGTTGGCCCACGATGGTGTCGTGAACCAGCTCTCCCAGCAAAGATGTACCTGACCTCAGGGACACATACCTCTCATCTCCACAGTCAAATTTCCTGTCCTGAAAAGCTGGAGCAGCTCAGTGCTGTTCACACAGCAACTGCCATTTGCTTAGTGGTTTGCAAAGCACAGTTAGATGTGTTATCTGTTTCTGTTAGGGTTCTGTGAGGCAGGCAAGGTGGTTGTCATTGGCTCCCTTACCTGGAGGCTTCCCAAGCTTAGAGTTCACCCAGCTACAGAGAAGTGGGATGGGAGCAGACTCCATAATGCTTCTTCCCGGGAAATGGGTTTCTTCTGGGGCTGGGTGACTTCTTGACGTTGAATCTTTGTGCCAGTGGCCTTGAGTGACCTCTCAATCATAGATAAGGCCACTGGGAGGGACAGAAATGGCAAATAGGTCACTAATAAACAATTGGTCCCTCTCTCCTTCCCCTGTGTTCCCTCCATCCGACTTGCCTGGTGTGGTCTGTCTACCCAGAGCCCCAACCTGGAGACAGAGCCTGGCCAGCTCACTGTCTGCCATGGCAGCACGTAGTAGTAACCCGCCCCCTGTGTTTCTTTAAAACTTTCCAACCAGGAGAAAGAGGAGAGTGGGAATTTGTAAGAGCCTTCAAGAGGCCTGTAGATGCCCTGGCAGGTCTACTGTCCACCCCAGGCTGTGGCTTCTTTAGTTTCCTGCTGGGATACCAAGACCTGGGCTTGCATAGATGCAGCCCTTTTTAGGCTATGTGGGTGGCTGCCTCCCCAGACCAGTCGCCTTAACTACTGTTCCTGCTGTGGTAGCGTTCTCCTCCGTGGTTACACGCACTGGCTTCACCATCAGAACCAGCTCTCAGGTGTTTCCTGTGTGTCACACACACGCTGCGTTGTGATACAGCTGGTTCACATAGCCTTTCTGAGAGGTCCAGGCTGCACTCTCAGCTAGAAGGACAAGGCAGAGAGAGGAGGGACCTTGCCCAAGGTTACGGACCTGTTAGGTAGCAGTGCTGAGATGCTATTCTAGGCAACTCTGGTGGCTAACAGCTGACTCTGTGCCTCTCTGGGAAAGAAAATGATCTGATGAGGCCTCAGCTGCCAGAGGATCACGGCAGGGGATGGAAACATTGGCACAGAACCTCATGTGTCCACAGCACACATAGAGTCCCCAGCTCTAATGCCCATCCACAAATCAGAGCTTTGTATTCTTTTTTTTAATCTGTAAAGTGGGACAGTAGGATCCTAGTCTTTCTTATGGGGATGTTATCAGGCTCAAAGAAGGAATACAGGCAAACGAGCATTATCCTGCCCCTGTTAGGCTAGCTGGTATTTATCACATAACGTGATTTGAATATCTTTTAGTTTCTAAAGGCAGGCTGCAGAGTTTGCGTCTGACCATGTCTTGACATGTGACATGATAGATGCCTAGGACCCAAGACTCCTGGGCTCCCACAGCTGTGTAGGGTCCATCGTTCCCTCCCTGGATGTCCAGGATGCAGCAATTGAGTTGTGTACAGTCACAGTCTGAGAGAGACAGATGAGACACATTCGCCATCAGCGGATAGGCAGGAGCCAGAACGGCGTGGTCAAGATGGCTAAGGGACGCATCCATCCTCCACTAGTGGGACTCTGGGAAGAGTTGTGTCTATAGTGGGGTAGTGACCGGTGGTGGCCCAGCCACCCTCTGACAGCCCAGCCACCCTCTGACAGCAGCTTCCTACCTGAGGCTGCACTTGGGAGGAGCTCTGTCACGGGCTCCCCAAATGCCCAAGGATCACCGCTGACGCCGTTTGTGCTAAAGAAAAACTAGAGGTAACCTGACTGCCTGTGGATGTAAGGCTGGACAAACAAATGATGGTGTTTCACAAAATCGAGTATTCGCCCTTAGAAACAAGCCTCAGCTATGTCCGTCATTAGCCATGTGTTCATTAGGATGAATCTCGGAAACAGTGGGGAGCTGGAGGACAGGAGAGCAAGGTACAGGAGGATGTTACATATGGAATGTTTCTCAACACGTAAATCGATGCGTTACTAAGGACCCACAGAGATCCGGGGAACAGACAGAACAGCGAGTGCAAGCATCCTATAAATAGCAAAACCAGTGACTGGGATTGACACTATGGGTGGGCAGGGACCAGCAGTGGCTTCCATAAGGGTAAGCAGGACACTGGGTTTCAACTGTACGTGTGACTGTTTCGTTACTTTTAAGCCTGGTCATCAAATGTAGAGTAACTCCAGACTGGTCGGAGGTGGCGTGTGGGCTCAAAGGCACAGTTTATATTCCTTTCCTCCTTTGTCTGGTTCAAGTTTCCTGATAAAAAAGAGCAAATCCCAATTCAAATAGAAGGCTTGGGTTTTTCAGGGTTTTTTTTCCTCCCCCTATTATTTCGGTAGCAAACTCGGGAAATAAAAGCCACCCTGAAATTACAACGGATTGCAACACTTGGCTCTGACTTTGTGCAAGTTCAGTTGCAGGCCTAGAGGAAAAGAGAAGCACTTCAGAGTGTGAATCCAGTTGGCCTTGCCCTGGGAAGGACGCTCTGCTGGTGTTACCCTGGAGATCGCCTCCGCCACTCTGCCCTAGCTCAGCAGCTCCTGAGCACTGGGGTGGGCAGCTAAGGTGCATTCAAAGTTAATTCCAGCTCCCTAGACTCTCTCCTTCCCTGCTGACTTTGCAGCCCCGCCCCTCCCCCACGCCCCCTGTGCAAAGACTCCACCGGACCCCTTCAGTGGAGAAAGCAGAGGGTGGGGGGCAATCTTTGAAAGACAAGGACCCAGTGGGCCTTCCTGTGGCTGCTGTGACATTACAGCGGGTAAAATGGCTTCAAGCAACACATTTTATTATCTCACAGCTCTGGGTTTCAAAAAGTGTAACATGCTTCTTACTGGGCTGATGCCAAGGCGTTGACAGGACCGGCCCTTCTGAAGATGAGGGGAGAATCTGTGTTCTTGGTTTTTTCCAGAATCACAGTCCTCAATTCTCACCCTCTTCCATCTCCAAAGCCAGCAATAGTAGCTACCCAAGCCCTTTCATGCCCTATTCCCCTAACATTGACTCTTGTGTGTACGTGTTCATGTGCATGTACATGTTCATGTGTGTGTACATAAGGAGGCCAGAGGTCTACCTGGGATGTCTTATTCACCCCTCTCCATCTTACTCTTTGAGACTGGATCTCTCATGGACCCCGAATCTCACCAATTCTAGAGCAGCTGGCCTGCAGACCCCAAGGAGTCTCCTGTCTCCACTTCCCAGTGCTGGTATTGCAGGCATGTGTGGATGTGCCTGTCTTTTTGTGGGGGTGCTAAGGACTGAACTCAGGTCCTCAGGCTTGCACAGCCATCGGTTCACAAACTGAGCCATCTCCCTGGGCCCCTTCTACTGTCTTTTAAGGACCCTTGTGATAACACTGTTCCCACCCACATAATCTAGGACAATATCTTCAATTTTAAGGCTGATTGACAACCTTACCTTCAGCAGGGAGGTGGTGCTTGTTGTTTTAAAAATATAAGCGGCGCTGTTACGGGGGGGGGGGGGGGGGGTCATGAGAGACCAAAAAACCCTGTATCAAAGCTTTATTGGGAATGGGGGGGGGCAGAAGAAAGCATGGCCAGGCCTGGGGGAGACACATGAGCAGGAGGGAGAGAAGAGAGCAGAGAGAAGAGAGCAGAGAGAAGAGAGGAGAGGAGTCTGTGACTGGCTTTTTAAGGATTCCCCTGCACATGCACTGGTGGGCGTACGGAGGTACGCCACACATGTGCTGATTGCGTGACCACACTAGGTGCAAACTCAGTGGATTGATGACGTAAGACGTAAGACCCCTTGCTTAGCTACTGGACTGCACTTGTGCAGTCATGCAGCTGGAGGAGTGGCAGAATCCTAACAGTGGTGCATGCTTTTATTTCAGTCCCAGCACTCAGGAGGCAGAGGCAGGTGGCTCCTTGTGTATTCAAGGCCAGTCTGGTCTACAGAGTGAGTTCCAGGACAGCCAGGGCTACACAGAGAAACTCTATCTTGAAAAACCAAAAGCAAAACCAACCAAAACGAAAAACAACCAAACAAAAAACACCCCACCTTATCTTCATGTGCAACCTTAGTTCCCCCTGGTTTATTGACAACCGCTTCCAAAGATTAGAATGTGGTCCTCTCTCGCCTGCCTAAGACCCAGGAAATGAAGACTTGGAGATCCTTAACTCTGACCCTTCCTGCTACCTGGAAAGATAGGCTACATTTCCTGTGAGCACCACAAGATGTGTGGTGGACCTCCACCCACCCACTCCCAGTGCCTGACACACAGATCTATGAAACAACAGAAACGTGGGCATGACCCAACACAGAGGTAAATACAGACCACCGAGGCACCTACATCCATTCACAGAAATGCATAAACACATGCATGTTAAATACAAAATAGTGAGAGTCTCCTCTTTTTCATTTGTATTAAGTTCTGAAATTTTGAAATGAGCTTCTTTAACCATACTGGCATATCTTGGTCATTTAGGAATGCCCAAGCTTGGTTAAAGGGGAGGTTAATTGAGCTGGATGTGCAGTTTCAGATTAAAAGACGAGACCAGCACAAAACCAAGCTATTCAACATTCCTGCATGGAGCAGGGAGGGGCTCAGCTAACTCTCAGCCCTAGCTGAGGGGCTGTGACAGTTGCTTCGAAAGAAGAGGGTCATTTTTATTTAGAAGTGTGACACCTGGTAGGTTGACCAGGTCCCAGTGGATGCCCCACACCCACGTGTGTACGGGCAGCACAAACTGAATTCAATAGATTATTTTTTATAAAGGACTTGGGGTTGGGAGTGGGTGGAAGTAGATCCAGGAGAAGTTGGCGGGAGGGGTAGGGAGCTGCATGTGGTCAAAATACATTATGTGAATGTATGAGACTCTCGAAGAATAAATATAAATATTAACTCTTTTGAGAGACTGATTTCTTGCTAGAACAGCAAAACGACACACAGGCCTTCACCGCTCTAAAGGACGGTGCGCGCTGGGTGGTCTGTCCTGGACACCTGTTGTGCTCGTTTCGGGTCCTCTGACTCAGCTTTTTCTTCTCATCACCTACTCTGAGCAGACCTCCACACAGGCACAACCAGATGGCGCCTCCCCACAGGTGCGGGCCCTGAAAGTCCCACTTCCTCTCCTGGAATTCATCTGTGCTATACGCGTACGACCTGGAAATTCAGGGCGTCCCTCGATGCTGCTAGAGCCTTCTGTGGTTGCTAGCGGGGAGGAGAGTGCAGAGAATGCCTTTCTCTTTCATCCTCCGAGAATGCCTTTCTCTTTCATCCTCCAGATGCATGGTTCTGAGGCCTCTCCCTCAGTCCCTGAGGCCTTACTGGGTTAGCCAGCCTTGGAGGAGGGTGGGGCTGCGGGGAGGTGGGGAGCTGCGGAAGGAGCTGCGGAGGTGGCCTGTAGAAGCGATTTGGAATTTGGGGACACATGTGCTGGTTGTCTCTTTCTCTCTCCTGGTCCTACTGTGTCCTTGTGTCCTTCCCGCTCCCCCCCACACACCCCCACCCCAACTAAGCACCTGAGCACCCCCTGCCCCCCTGACTAAGCATCCAAGCATAAGGCTCTGCTTTACAGGAGCCAGGCAAAGCCAGGTGCTGACCGAAGTGGGCGGTGGAGAGGATGATGCCTGTGAGGAGCACAGTCGCTCAGATGTTCTACGTGCATCGTGCATCGAGATGTGAGACTGGTGGAAAAAAGCTATCTGTGGCACCTGAGTGCTCCGGGGGCCAGTTACAAAGCTGGACTTATTGCTTACCTTTGGTCAACCGCGTTTGAAGTCAGCTGACTGTAAACTTCATGGGTGCTGTGAAAACCAGAAATCACCTTGGTAGTGTTTAAGGGACCCTGGTCTCTACAGCACCAGGGCACACTGTGCTGAGAACTGGACCCGGAATCAGAAGGTAAAGACAACAGACCTACCTGTGAATGAATAGCCATTGATGAATTTCCTTTCTTAAAAACAAACAAACAAACAAATTTGTGTGTGTGTGTGTGTGTGTGTGTGTCTGTCTGTCTGTCTGTCTGTCTGTCTACATACTGCAATATACTTGCGGAGGTCAGAGGATAGCCTGCAGGAACCTGTTCTCTCCTTCTAACATGTGGGTCCCAGAGATTACACCCAGGTAGTCAGCCTTGGCAGCAAGCTCCCTCACCTACCAAGCCATCTCGCCAGCCTCCTTGATGAATTTTTTACATCAAATTTGGGGCCCTAAAAGAGAACACTTAGGGCAACAGTCCGTAACACCTGAAACAGGGTCGTTTGGATGAGTGAGAATTAAGCACCCCCAGAATCTGTCGAATGTTGTGGAGAAGCAGAGGAGATCAGGCCTCCCTGCACAGATTGCAGAAGCAGGCCCTGCCACGTGGTGTTTATCCTCAGGCCCACTCACCTCCAGGCAGACAAGCAAGGCCATGAGTGTCGTCAGCACAGGTCAGAAAAAAGGCAATTTCTCACTTGTTGGAGGAAGCTCAGACCCTGGCTGACAGGTATCTGCTGGATCTAGGAGAAGACGTGGGAATGGCTATATCTCGACAGTGTTGAGCCACAGTCTGGAAACGTGGGAGCGCTCACCCGTGACTCAAGCATCAGTATCAACCCCTGGGATCTATCATGTTCCGCTGCAGGTGTTGCTGCTCAAAGCCTGAAGATGATGCTGGCCTGTAAATGAGGTGGAGACATGCTAGCAAGGTCTCCTCAGAGAGTTAGGAAAGGGCCCAGGAGGTCCAGGGAGAAGTTGACATGTGAGATGGAAAGATCATCATCTGACAGTGTCCCCTAGAGACCCAGAGGCATTCTCCCAGGAGAGAGGCACATTCTGGTGAGGGACATCGACATCTCGGAGAAGCTTGACACTGGCCACTCCATAGCAAGAGCTGACCAGAGGGAAAGTCGCCCTAAGACGGGAGCTGCCCGTCATCGACAGTGACTGTGGAATTGCAGAATGGGAGAGGCCTGCTGGAGACATGAAGGGCATCGTTACTGTAGGCGTCGAAGTCCTCATCCGTGTCTGGATGGAAGTCAGCTCATGGACCCAGAATACAGTAATGGAAGGGCACTAGGGACTCTGCCAAGGGAATTCCTCCATCCCCAGCACACTCTCCAGTAGGGAAATGGATTTCTCGGCTCTTCTGAGGACTGTTGAATCCCACCAGGCCCATTAATATAAAGGATGTGAGATGAAAATAACACAGGGTACCTGTGCTGGCCAGATGTATGTCAACTTGACACAGCTAGAGTCATTTTGGAAGAGGGGACCTCAGTTGAGAAAACGCCCTCATCAGGCTGGCCTGTGGGCAAGGCTATGGCGCATTTTCTTGATTGGTGATTGATGTGGGAGGGCCCAGATCACTGTGGGCAGAGCCACTCATGGTCCTGGGTGTTATAATAAAGTGGGCGGAGCAAGCCACCGAGAGCAAGCCAGTCAGCAGCACCCCTCCCCGGCCTCTACACCAGCCACTGCCCCCAGGTTCCTGCCCTGTGTGAGTCCCTGCCCTGACTTCCCTCCGTGATGGACAGCACTAACTATAACCTGAAACAAACCCTTTCCTCCTCAAGCTGCCTTTGGTCACGGTGTTTCGTCACAGTGACAGACACTTAACCAAGACAGTGCCCGCAAGCCGTCGCAGTCTGTGGATGGTGTCACCGAGGTGGATGGTGACTGGCCCTAGTCTGCCCCACAGTGGCTCCAGCGGTGAGTTACAGTCACACCCTTCCTGTTGGTGTCTGCCTAACGGGAAAGTGTGCACTTGGAATGAAGATGCTTGGGGGGCTGCAGGATCCTTACGTTCATTCTTGACATTCAGTGGCTTTTGATGGGAAAAGCCGAGTAGGTGCATTTGAAACTGTCCCCCCCACCCCCACCCCCACCCCCCAACTCAAATGATAGCTCACCCTCTGAGCAATGCAGAGGAAAAGCTCCTGCTGCAAGGACTCTGATGGGATGTAGTTTGGAGCCACCTGACCCCTGTGCAAGGTGGATTGCAGAGGGTGATGTAGACCTACTGCGGACCTAGACTATTGCTGCCAGTGTGCTGGGTGTGTTGTCATTAGAACAGACAACACGGGCTGGAGAGATGGCTCAGCGGTTAAGAGCGCTGGCTGTTCTTCCAAAGGTCCTGAGTTCAATTCCCCCCGCAATCACATGGTGGCTCACAACCATCTGTAATGAGATCTGGCGCCCTCTTCTGGCCTGCAGGTGTATATGCAGACAGAACACGGCATACATAATAAATAAATAAATCTTTTTAAAAAAAGATTCTTATATAAAAAAAAAAGATAATACCACTCGGTCACTTGGGCAATGCACTCTTCTTAGTTTCCATCAGCAGGTAGGATAAAAGGAGCTCACTTTAGTTGGTACCCTGACTTGGATGTTGAAGGCCCCCTCCAAAGACCCATGCATTAGTGACTTGGTCCTCAGCCGATGGCGCTGTTAGGAGGTGGTTGGATTTTAAAGAAGTGTAGCTGTGTAGGAGGAAGTTAGGTCACTAGTGGGGTGCCCTGGAAGAGGATATTGGGACCCCAGGTTGTTCCTCTCTCTCTCTTTGGGTTTCCTGGCTGCTAGGAGGCGAGTGACTTCCTCTACCATGCATTTGGTGTCATGATACTCTCTCGGCCTCATCACAGGCCCGAGGCAACAGGTCGAAGCAATTGGAACAGAAGCCTCAGAAATAACGAACTAAGATTAATCCCCCTAATTGCATGATTACCCCAGATGATCTGTCACAGTTACAGAAAGCAGGTAATACAGATGGCAATACAGAATGGTTTGCAGTGCCACTGATTGGTAAAAATATTCTTATTCACCCACAGGGGAAGAGAGTCAAAATCAGCTCACTTTCACACAGGAAAGGCAGAGGTGCCCATTCACTATCTAGCGTGAGGATTACTTGACTCTCTGTGTCCATCCTAGTACGATCCATGGAAAGTTTGAGTCTCTGGACATTCCTCAGTGTCCTGAAGCCTCCACTGGTTGGATGTCATTATGCTCATGAGACCCACAGAGCAAGAAGTGGCAATTACTAGATGCCTGGCAAGCCACAGAGGTGGTCGACAATGGGAAAGGAACCCTAGGTGGGTTTGTAGACCTGCCGCATTGATGGCATCCCCCACTGGTCCATGGGTCTGAAGCGTCCTGAAGAATCTCCTTCAAAACGAAGCACAAGTTATTGGACGTTACACCTGCCCAGAGAAAGGGGCATGGGGCCTTTGCAGATCTCTGGATTTGGAGACAATGTACATAATGCGCTAGGAACTGTGCTCTGACTAACCCACATGTCAGTGACTTTGAAAGCTGCCAATTATGAGGCTATGCAGCTGGTCTAGACTGCAGCGGGAGCTGCTCTTTGCCAGCTACACTGTGTAACTGAAGACACAGTAGAACCAAAGGAGGCCAGGTGCTCCACTAAACAGAGCCCAAGGTAGTCCACACTAACCTGCTCCTGGTACTGGGAAGTCCTTTGCAGTCCCTTGCCCAGAGACACTCAGGGTATATGGACTCCACTCAACCCAATAATTTTTTTGAAATGGTCTCCTCCCCCTCCTTTGGCTTGGAGGCTGGGGAGGAAAAAGCAGCCCCTCCCTCATGCTGGGGTATGAGAGGATGTGATCCCATGAGACTCTTATTTGCTCTTTGAAGCTAGCCCCATCTCTCCATGATCAGATCCCAAGCCAGGTAAGGGTACAGTCATCCTAGAAACAGTTCTGCACATGGTGACCTGGATTCAGACCTTCTGTGCCTTGCTACCTCTGTTAAAGCTTTAATTAAAAAAATTCCCTTTTTACTTTTATGTTATTTTATGTGCATAGATGTTTTGCCTGCATGTATGTCTGGGTACTACATAGGCGCAGTGCCTGCGAAGGCCACAAGAGGACGTCGTATCCCCTAGGACTATGTGAGTCAATGTTAGAACTCTTACCTAGCACTTACAAGCCCTGGCCTTGATCTGCAGCAACACACACACACACACACACACACACACACACACACACACACGTGCGCAATTACAGCAGGCCATGTGACTCCCTGACGCAATAGGATGAACCAAAGATGGAAACCTTTACTGAGCACTTAAAACACCTGCTGGTGAGATTGGTCGTTATTACCGAGACTCATCCTGTGACAGGAGAAACCGAGGCTTGGCTGAGAGACTTACTCAGAATCCCACAACTAACGGCTAGATTCAGTTCAGCCCATGTTAGCTGAGCTCTGGGATGCTTTGGGTGTGCCTTGTACCCCTTAAAGGCCTGGTTCCCAAAGCAGTGGGGTTTAGAGGTGGGGCTTCATGAAGTGATCAGGTCATGAGGGTGATAGCTCCATGAATGGGGTTATCTTCTGGTAGACTGCTGTAGAGATAAAGAGGCGGGGCTTAGCTGGAGGAAGTTGGTGAGTGGGGACATGTCCTGGAAGATAAACTTCGTCCCTGTGCCCTTTCTGTCTCTCCTGCTTCCCAGCCACCACGAGAAGAACACCTCTGTTCATCTTGTTGCTCTGCCTCACAACAACCTAGAAATAAAGGAGACAGAGGCCGCAGACTAAGCCCTCTGAAACAGGTCCAAAACAAAGCACTCCACCTTTTAAGTTGATTCTCTCTGCTCTGAGAAGCTAGCACGAGCATCTTCTAGGCTGGAGAGCAAGTATGGACCCAACAAAATCCTCATCTTCAGGGAGGCCACGGTTTCTTGGGCAGCGGGCAGGCCTGTGTGGTAAGGGCTAGGCCGTGGTGTGAGGTGACGGCAAACCACAGTCTTTCCTATGGAAAACAAAACCCGCCTGCGACTGAACGTGTGCAGTAGTTTAGGATTTGGTCAATGTTGTGTGTGCCAACAATATTTCAATATTTTTACAGAAGCCTTGGTCCCGCTCCCCCGTCTCTACAGCACAGGCGCCGTTCCTCAGCTTCGTCTAGGTGACCAGAAGCCGTCCCTGTCTCAGGTGACTGACTAGTCACAGAAACTCAGCAGCCTTCAGAAGAGAGACGGCTCGACAGGCTGGCTGCAGGCCTCAGCAGATTCACCCTCCCGAGGCCCCAAGTCCTTCTAGCCCTGCCTTCTGCAGTATTTATAGCCCCGGTGGGAAGGGTAGGATTGCTCTCATTCTCTGTCTTTTTCTACTTGAAATAAAGGCCCAGGCCACCCTTCTACAAGCTTTGGATAATGCCGACTACAAGACAATTCCTCCAGGCTTGGGGGTCTGAGTAGCTGATTTCTCCATGTTATTCAGAGTTGCTGAAAAACACTCCCTCTGTGCGTGCGTGCGTGTGTATGTGTGTGTGTGTGTGTGTGTGTGTGTGTGTGTTGGCAGGAGCAGGGTATCCTGTACCCGAGGCTGGCCTCCAGAACGCTCCGGTAAATGCAAGGTGCTGGGGATTGAACCTCCGTCTTCTTGCATGCAAGACAAGCACCTTACAACCAAGCCACATGCCCTGTTCAAAGGTCCTTCTGTGAAGGCATGGGGCAGGCAGAGCAGCTGAATCTTCTCTTGGATGGGGTCAGGTCCATGAACTGAGACTTTTGCATTCCTACCACATCCTCTAGCCAGAAGCTAGAACAATGGTTCTCAACCTGTGGATCTTGACCCCTTTGGATGGTGTGTCAAATATTTATATTACAATTCATAACACTAGCAAAATTACAGTTATGAAGTAGCAGCAAAAATAATTTTATGGTTGGGGGTTCACCACAACATGAGGAACTCAAAGGGTCACAGCATTAGGTAGGTTGAGGACCACTGGTCTAGAGACATTCTCACTGTGTTAGAGAGGAGACTGAAGAGAGGAAAAAGTCCAAGGTCACGGTTGCTGGGGTCTGGGAAAAAAGCACAGGGAAACATCAGGTTCTTAGGGAAGGGCCAGTAGGTCACATGGGCTGCTTGGTGTGAGGCAGGTGGAAGGCTAGGCAGCCATTACAGCTAACTCCATCCCCACCTGACTCCTCTACTGATGGGCAGGTGACCACGTGGGGTCTCTGCTGCCATCCCTCCCACCCTCAGGAAGTTGGGACTTGCAAAAAAGAGATTGGCTTCCATCATAGACTGATAGATTCAACAGTGGCTGAGATTTATTAAATCATTTGTATAAGTGTGAAAACTGTTCACGAATCTAAAACCCTTAGGCATGGATTCGTTTTCCAGCCAGTTCCCCTTCTCTGAGAGAGTTGCATTAGTAGTGTACCCAGGCAGAGATGACTGAACGAAGCCACACTGCTCCTGCTCACCTTTGGCTTTATGTAAACATTTACTTGAAAAATGCAAAAGTATTCCAAACGACCGTAGTTAAGAGAATGGAAAACAAAACAAAACAAAAAACACGAGTTACAATAAATATCTGCGCCGGGCATTGGTGGCGCACGCCTTTAATCCCAGCACTCGGGAGGCAGAGCCAGGCGGATCTCTGTGAGTTCGAGGCCAGCCTGGGCTACCAAGTGAGCTCCAGGAAAGGCGCAAAGCTACACTGAGAAACCTTGTCTCGAAAAACCAAAAAATAAATAAATAAATAAATAAATAAATATCTGCAAAAAGATAGATCTTGGCAAAGGACTCATGGCCCAGATATCCCAAGAATAGCTCAAACTCAACAAGAAGAAAGCGAATGTTGGGCATGGTGGTGCATGCCTTTAATCCCAGCACTCACTCAGGAAGCAGAGCCAGGTGGATTCCGGTGAGTTCAAGGCTAGCCTGGTCTACACAGCAATCCTGTCTCATAAATCCAAAATGAAGGAAAAGGAGGAGGAGGAAGAGGAGGAGGAGGAGGAGGAGGAGGAGGAGGAGGGAGTGGCAAACAATTGCATTTTAGGGCAAAACTGCTAATAGGCACCTCACTAAAGAAAATATACAGATGACAAGCACACATTAGTCAGAAGGGATTATAAATCACACTGACGTACTACTATAAGCTTACTGGAGTGACTCAAATCCGAGTCACAGGTTAACACTCAATCCTGGAGAAGAAGGGGAGGAACAGGGGTGCTCATTGGCTACTGGTGGGAATACAAAACCATCCAGATGCCTGGGAAGACGGCTGGGTGGGTTCTTGGAAGCCACATGCACTCTGGCCATAGAATGCAGCAACGATGCATAACTTGACCAAATGAGTTAAGCTTATGTCCACACAAACGCTCTTAGCAGTCTGTTCAGAACTGCTCCAGGTGAGGACTGGGAGGTGATCCTGTAGGTAACAGTGCACGTATGAAGACCTGATCCTCAGCACCCATGTAAAAAGCAGTGCCGGTAGACCCAGGGTTTGGGAGTAGAGACAGGTGGATTCTGGGAACTCACTGGCCAGGCAGCCTTGCCAAAATGGTGAGCTTCCAGTTCAATGAGAGGCCCTGTCTGAAAGGAATAAGGTGGAGAATGCTAGAAGATACCAGATATCTTCCTCTGGCCTCTGCATACCAAGACTCAACATACAGAGAGAGAGAGAGAGAGAGAGAGAGAGAGAGAGAGAGAGAGAGAGAGAGAGAGAG
>CABHPH010152878.1:51283-62262 GCA_902168325.1 Peromyscus nudipes
GAGAGAGAGAGAGAGAGAGAGAGAGAGAGAGAGAGAGAGAGAGAGAGGTATTAACTCATGAAGATCCATGGAGGAACCCTAGGACTGTATCGCTCTGTGGAAGAAGTCAGTCTGGGAAGGAGACACACTGAGTGTGCTGGCTAGTTTTATGTCAACTTGACCCAACCTGGAGTCACCAGAGAGGAAGGAGCCTCAACTGACAAAATGCTTCCCAAAGATCAGGCTGGGAGCCTCAAATCAAAGCACAGGCAAGCTCAATGTCTGACCAGGACCTGGATCCTCCTTCTAAGAAAGTCAAACATGGAGCTAATGCCAGGGAGCCTTGTGCCTGCTGCTCATCTAGCTGTGGTTCCCACTGTGTTACCAGCTCTGGCAGCAGGGTCTTCCAAAAGCTCACCCAAACCAGATGCAAATCACTAACCTCATGATAACCGATAATCAGTGCTGAGCAAAGAGAACATTAAGTGATTCTGGTGGAAAGTTAACACAGCCCGCCACCCCCGTGAAGCCCCTTGTGCCTCACAGTTACAGAATCATGGTATTAATCGGCATGCTTAATGCTTAACCAGGGGTTAGTGCGGCTCACTTCAGTAAGCTGACTCATGCTGATTCCAAGCCCGCTCGAATTAACATCACAGTGAATCAGGGAATGCACCAACCTCCCTTCATTCAACAGCTGCATGTTGATGGGCATAAGAGAAACCCCAGGACCGATTTAAGAGAAAGTGTGTGTGTCTACACAGGTCAATGCACATCTATGCACACCTACTGTGAAGGCTCGTCCTCATTGTCCACTTGACTCGATTTATAATCACCATGGAAACACTTCTGGGCCTATCTCTGGGGAGTTGCTGGAAAGGTTTAACTGAGGGGAAAACCCACCCTGAATGTGAGAAGCACCATCCCTTGGACTGGCATCCAGACTCAACGGGGGAAGTGGAGCCCAACACTCCATCTCTTGAAGCTTCCTCACTGTGGAAGCAGTGTGACCATCAGCCTCACGCTCCTGGCACCAGGCCCTCCCCATCATGATACTGGGGGCCAGAATAAATCCTTCCTTCTTTAAGTTGCTTCGGACAGGTATTTTGTTACAGCAATGAAAAAAGTAGCTAAGACACCTGCATTCTATGTGTGTATAAATGTATGTATGTAGGCATAACACACACACGCGTGTACATACATATTGTGCAAGTCAGATCTTTCACTGCTGTGAACAAAATCCCAGAAAGAAACAATGTAAGAGAAAAGTTCATCAAGCTCACAGTTTCAGAGGTTTTCAGTCCGGGGTTATCAATGCCCCACTGCTGTGGGTCTGACGGTCACGTGAGTGACCTGGAACGCTGACCCTCCAGTCTCAGTCAAATCTCCAGACACCACAGCCCTGACTGAGACACGGACTACAACTTCCTGAAAAACCCTAAGCCAGAGGCACCCAGGTGAGCCAGCCCTGAATTCCAGGCTCAGAACTCCAAGAGAGAATACTGATTCTTGTTTTGAACTGCTGAATCTGGGGATATTTTGTTATGAAACAATACATTTTTTCACTGGCTACAATTCAGTCACATGATCACACCTAACCTCAACATAAGTATAGCCCAGTTGTATGCCCAGGAAAAGGGAAATGGATTGTCTATGGAAGTTCGGTGATTCCTTTCTCAATGGACAGATGCTGTGGTCAAATCCATCAGCTCCTGGGACATAGATCTCACTTCTGACAGCCTGGTGCCCATGTTGTGTGCACTACAGTAGCTGTGGATAGCTAGAAGAAAGTAAGGAATGCTGAGTCCAGATTTAAGTTTTATTTTATATATTATAATAATAATTTTGGGGGGGGGGGGAGACAGGGTTTCTCTGTAGTTTTGGAGCCTATCCTGGAACTTGCTCTGTAGACCAGACTGGCCTCGAACTCACAGAGATCCGCCTACCTCTGCCTGCCGAGTGCTGGAATTAAAGGTGTGCGCCACCACCGCCCAACTAATAATTCTAATTCTAGTTGTTCCTTTAAGTGTTTGCTTTTTAATGTTAGGTTTTTAATTGATTTTGAGTGTGTGCAGGCTGTGCCTTGGTGCACCACAGTGCACTTGTAGAGATCAGAGGACAATCTGTGGCCGTTCGTTCTGTTCTTCTACTATGAGGGTTCTGGGGACTGAACTCGGGTCCTCAGTCTTAGTGACAAGCACCTTTAGATGCTGAACTATGTTGCAGGCCCTGGACTCTGCATAACCGTTTATAAAAAGCTGTGTTATGTGATCACATGGGGGCAAATAAGTGTTCATATGCAATGAAAAATAAAACTAAAAAAGAAATGAGTGGAAAATGAAATATTCCTAGTGGCGAGATTATGGATGACTTTCTTGTGTTCATTTTTATCTACATTTACTTTTATTTTAATGCTTCTTTCTTTTTGTAGAAAGGATAGTTTATTGAGTGCATTGCATGGGCAGTAGGTGAAGCAAGCCTGCTTCTAAAATTAAAAAACAAACAAAAACAAACAAAACAAAACAAAACAACCGCCTATTTTATTTGACTTCAGTTTTGGGTGGTACCGGGAATTAAACCCTGGGTCCTATTCATACAAAGCAAGTACTCTACCACTAAGCTATATTCCTAGCCCTGTTATTTTGTTTTGATAAGATGAGGATAGATGCATTATTTTTAATTAGAAAAGATATAGTTTTCAAAATAGGGTCTCACTATGTAGTCCAGGCTATCCTGGAACTCATTCCTGGCTTTGAACTCTCTGGGGGTTTGAAAGAAAATGGCCCCCCAAAGGAGTGGCACTATTAGGAGGTGTGGCCTTGTTGGAGGAAGTGTGTCACTGTGGAGGCGGGCTTTGAGGTCTCTTGCTCAAGCTCCGTTCAGTGTGACACTCAGTCCACTTCCTGTTGCCTGTGCAAGATGTAGCATTCTCTGCTACCTCTCCAGCACCATGTCTGCCTGCACTCTGCCATGTCCCACCATGATGATAATGGACTGAACCTCTGAAATTGTAAGCCTCTACCCCAATTAAATGTTTTCCTTCATAAGAGTCGATGTGGTCATGGTGTCTCTTCACAGCAATAGAAACCCTAAGACAAACTCAAAGAAATCTTTCTGCTTCAACCCCCCAAGCACAGAGATTAAAGGCATAGAAAAGATAATCTTTGTAAAAATCAATTTAAAAAATATAAAGTCAAGTCCTCTTACATAAGAGATGCCACAAAGAGAGCAGGCTGGAAGGGGCAGGTTGGGAAGCTGCGCCCAGTTTAGGTTGAGGCTGAGCCGTCCTGTAGCTCTGGGAGCTGCCATATTAAAGTGGCAGAGAGGGGTGGCATCCTCTGGAACATTCCTTCCCCTTCCCCCCACCTTCTTCTTTCTCCCTCTGGCCTGCAAGGCTCTGGGCTAAGCCTCATGGTGGCAGGCCATGGTAGACTACACTCCCTACTGTGTGACTTTGGGCTAGTCACTGGACCATCTATCTGACTTGAGTTTTTTTTTTTAAAGATTTATTTATTTATTATGTATACAGCATGTATGACTACAGGCCAGAAAAGGGCACCATATCTCATTACAGGTGGTTATGAGCCACCATGTGGTTGCTGGGAATTGAACTCAGGACCTCTGGAAGGGCAGTCAGTGCTCTTAACCTCTGAGCCATCTCTCCAGCCCCCCTTACTTGAGTTTTTTGATCTGTAAAGTGAGCCTGAAGTAACCCCGGATGTATGTCATACATCAAATGAATTCATGCAGCATGTGGCACACAGTAGGACATCCACCAAAGTGGGGGTAAAAAGCAGACAAACTCCTTGCCCTCAAGCTCAAGCTGAGGGAAAAAGGAAGTGTTAAATAGACTATCGCAGATTGAACAATCGAGAAAAGGGGGGTCCCCACTTGTCCGAGAGGTAGGATTTTCAAAGGACTATTTTTTCATAAGAACAAATGATTTGGTACCATTATCCAGGTCTTGCTCTTAGCCAGTGTGGAGCTGGATCCCCGCTGATTGCTTCCTACCCACCCCCTACCCTTGTCCCCAGACCTTCATTAAGCCATAGGCATTTTGCCCAAAGGACCCTTCTGCCTTAAAAAAAACATGTTAACAGAATTGGGCTAGGTTATAGTCAGTTTTTCTCCTATTTTTTAAAAGAAATTATGGGCTGGGTAGACGGCTCAGCAGGCAAAGCACTTGCTGTCTAGGCATGAGGCCCTGAGTTCGGAGGCCCAGCTCCCACACAGAGCTGCGGGTGGCAGCCCGTGTCTCTTCTAATCCCTGCACTCCTACAGTGAGATGGGAGGTGAAGACAAGAGATTGCCTGGAAGCTGGAGCAGCAGACAACAGAGACTCTGCCTCAAATAAGGCAGAAGGTGAGGGGGTGAAGACAGATACCCAAGGTTGCCCTGTGACCTCCATATGCATGCCATGGCACGTCCCCTCCCAGACCCCCACCCCCAATACTGTAGAGCATGTATCACACAGAGAAAGAAATGGAAACATTGTTCATGTCCCCCTAAAATATTGAAAATCTCACGTACTGCTTTCCTAGGGCTTAATGGATAAGTCAATGTGGCTTGTCATAGGAAGGTGAGCACAGAGCCGGTATTCAGCCCTCCCAGGAGATTTCAGTCCAGTAGCAGAGCCCTGGAAACAAAACTTCATTTTAGTAACAAAGAGTCTCACTTGGATGCACTGTGTCTTAGCTTGGGTTTTTATTATTGTGAGAAGACACCATGACCACAGCCACGCTAATAAAGAAAACGCTTCAGTGGGGTGACTCAGTTTACAGTTTCAGAGATTCAGTCCACTATCATCATGGTGGCGTGCAGGCAGATGTGGTGCTAGAGCTGAGAGTGCCACATCTTGCAGGCAACAGGAAGTCGAATGACTCACTGGACAGTATCCTGAGCCTATGGAACCTCAAAGCCCGCCCCCACAGTGACACATTTCCTCCAACAAGGCCACGCCCACTCCAACAAAGCCACACCTCCTAATAGTGCTACTCCCTATGAGATTATGGAGGCCAATACATTCAAACTACCATATATTGAGTATATGTGTGGCTTTCAATAACCAAGGGGGTTCATAGATAATAGTTTATTCATTTGATTTTGGAGACAGGGTCTCAGTTGCACTACAGCCCAGTCTGGCCTCATACCTACAGAGATCCTCTTGCCTCAGCTTTCTGACTGCTGGTATTATAGGCGTGTCTCACCTTGGCCAACACATACACACACACACACACACACACACACACACACACACACACACACGTGTGTATATATAGACAAGCAACGAAACAGAGGCCCAGAGAATTCCCCTCACTGGCCCAGGGCGCTAAGCCTGTCAGGGACAGAGAAGGATTTCAATCAAGGTTTATGTGACCCACAGGCTGGGGATCCTACCATTCTGTCCCACTGCCTGGCCTCTTCAGCAGAAAAGACTGAATGAAGTCAGGCTGTAGGGGAGGTGTGGCTTGTTCCGACAGGCTGTTTATACCTGTTAACAACTTGGGCTCCTGCCCATTGCCAGACACAGGGGGAGACTTTGCCTTTGAAAGTCACCCTCTTCTGCTGCCCAGGAGTCCTCCGCTGCTAGAGAGGCCCTTTGCCTCTGCCTTGTCCCCTCATCTGTCCCCCACGAACCCCAACTTGGCTAGGCTGCTGGTTAAGGATCACCATCTGAATATGACTGCAACCCATCTGAGAAGGTGGGCCTGACACACCCTGCAGTTATCTTGTGGGCATGGCTGGAGTGCGGAGGAGGACTGGGAAGCCTGCCCAGTTGCCATGGAGACAGGATAGGCACCCAAAGAGCAGAAAGACAGTGGCCTGTGTGTCTAGCTTACAAAGCACTTTCTTCACTGTTCTTTGTTCACTCTTACACAATGGGCAAAGCTGCTGATATGACGTCATGGCCTGGGGTAATAGTTCAGTTGGTAGAGGGCAGCATGCATGAAGCCATGGGTTCAGTTGCCAGGTTTGGATAAGTTGGACACAGTGGTGTATGCCTGTAATTTCAGCACTTACCTTTGTAAAGCACAGAAACACACACACACACACACACACACACACATGCAAATTAGTGATCCACTTAAAAACACTATATATATCCCTATATGTGTATATATTTGTGTCTGTATGTGTGCATAAAGCATTCACACACGTGTGTCCCACTTGCTTATTAATATATGTAGCTGGAGAGTTTCTCTCCAGCTCCCGCCAAGCCCCGCCAGCCTGTAGCCCATTTATAAAATAAACACACAGACTCTTATATTATTTAAACTGTTTGGCTTAATGGCTCAGGCTTTTAGTTATCTAGTTTTTACATCTTAAATTAACCCGTTTTTATAAATCTAAATCTTGTCACATGGCTTGTGGCTTACCAGTATCTTACATGTTGGTAATCATGGCAGCGGCTGGCAGTGTCTCCCTGACTCAGTCTTTTACTTCTCAGAATTTTTTTTTTCTTTATCTCGCCTATACTTTTTGTCTGGCTATTGGCCAATCAGTGTTTTATTTATTAACCAATCAACCAATCAGAGCAACACACTTAACATACAGAACATCCCAATGTTTTCCTAGCTCTATTCACTGAAGGAGTTTAATGATATCCTTGGCTACACAGTGAGTTCCAGGACAGCTTAGGGTACATGAGTCCCTGCCTCAAAAACCAAACCAAACCAAACAATACATTGTATGTCACGGTACTGTGGCCCTCAGGATCATCTTCCCTGTCCCCTTCGTTCTGGCTCCGGTCCCCTGTCCCAACTGAACTGCATAGCGGACACTTCCTTATAAACTTCCCTGTGTCTTTGCTTTGGCTCCGTTTAGACTGCCAGTCCATGTGACTGCCAGTCCATGTGACTGCCTGTCCATGAGAACAGAAGGTCAGGACGTAATGGACTGAAATTCAGAACCAGATAGGCTGCCTGCCTTCCAGGGCACAAGACAATGAATTCTGTTGGGGGCAGTGACATCCCCATTACTGTGTGAATAAGGCAGTGTGGCTCCTGAGTGCAGGCGATGGGGGCCTCCTCACCTGGTGCACGCTCGCCCGCCATTTAGGGTTCCGCACTGTTCAGTGGGTTTTAGGGGTGAAGCTCCTCTGATAGTCAGCAGGGAAGCAGCTGAATAAGGGTACCCAGGCTTTCCTTGCGGGGACAAAGAGGTGCTTTGGAGAGCAAAAGCCGAGGGTTGCTGCTGCCTGGTGGCCGATGTGAGCGGTGCCTCAGTCTGAGGTGCAGAGTGTGTTGGCACGGGACCAGGAAGTGGTGACTCCTTAAACCTTGATGCTCGTTCACACCTTCAGTGACTCATTTTGATGAAACACAGTGAACTCAGAACACCTGCACACGCTGGAGTATTTTCAGATAGAAAGCTCCCCTCTTTACAGACCTCAGAAAACTGAGACTCAGCAGAGGGACCAACAGCCTAAGAGAACGCTGTTCCTGCCCGCCCACCCCTCACTGCTCCGGGCCCTGCACTCCTGGATGCGATGGGGACCGACCTTAAGGGGCCCAAGGTGGACAAGCGAGACACACGTGGGGGAATACTTTATACACACACACACACACACACACACACACACACACACACACACACAAACAAACATACACACATATAGGGATTTATATGGTGTGTTTTTTAAGCGGATCATTAATTTGCAATATTGTGACTGATATGAGTTTTATAAAATAAAAATCTGTATTATGTGTATATCTAAACCTATGTCTCCCTGGGTGGTAGAAGTATAATAGTTTAATTTCATTTTCTTTAATCAGATCAATAATTTGATTCTTTTTTCCACTCCCCCCCCTTTCCTCCTACCCCTTTTCCTCCCCTCCCTCCCATTTGTTTTCAGATCACACCTTGTTAAGTAGTCCAGGCTGGCTTCCCCAGTGCTGGATTCCCCAGTGCTGGGGCTCTGCATATGCGCTGCTCACCCACTTTGGTTCACTTATTTCTGTATTTGCCAAACTTTCTACAACTTCCAGGCATCTGGCACATGGCCCGAAGAACCAGCCCAGAGCCAGATCGTTTCTAAGTGCTGGATCTGGAGAAAGCTCCAGGCAGGAGGCCCTCTGCGGAGCTCCCTGGGATCTGGGAACACGCTGCTTCCTCTAACCAGTGTCTTTGCTGCCCTCTGGTGGTCATTTGGGGCCTTAACACGTCTAGTGTCTCAAACTCGCTGTTCTTTTACTTCTCATTTGTTTCCCAGGAACCCGGTTTCTTAGAACTAGTTTGCTTTTCCGAGGTTGAGAGCCATTTATATTCAGTGAGGCGCTCAGGTGTGAGTCTTTTAGATCCGGGGGAAGTCTCCATCGTGTAAACCTCCAAAGCCCCCAGCTCGTTGCAGAGTCAGAAAGGGCCTCAATAGCGGTGCTGGGAGGGGGGAGGGCCACGTTGTTCAGGTGGCAGAGGAGTAGTTTGTTTTTGTTTAGTGACCTTACTGCCAAGTCTACCAACACACTTAGCCAAATGCAAAAGATAGTGTTTCTCCTGCAGTAGGAGGAGGCTTCTGCTCTGGACTCCCACAGCTGGGTCTGGGCCCCACCCTCCCGAGCTCCCAGATGCCTTTGCCTCACGCTATTGCTCTGTCTCTCTGTACTTCATCTGCAGTGTGGACATTGCCATCATGCCCGAGATTTAAACCTCCAGCTCTATCAACCAGCTGTTGAGCCTGGGCATATCGCTGAACAACTCTGTGCCTCAGTTCCCTCATCTGCAAAGCTGGAGCAGAATAGGGTCATTCCTTAGAATGAGGAAGAGATTGAGTGGTACGTGTCAGTAATTACAATGGTGCCTTGGCCATTCTTAGTTCTTGATAAATGCTTATCAAGTTTATAAATGTTACCAGTATATCAGTAACTAGGTGGCGCTGTGCATGCATATAGCTAATAGTAGAGGAATTATGACTTGATAAGCCCTTTATGCATTAGAAACAACCCCGGGTATTATTTACTTACTGCTCTCCAGAATCCATCAAGTTTTCTCTCCCTACTGTGCTGGGGCTGGAACCCAAGGCCTCATACACACACAGGGCAAGCAACTCTCCACCCCCAGCCTTTAGGAGATGCATGAGTCTCCTTTCCCGTGGTTGTGTGCAAAACGACCGTGCTGAGGAAAGATACTTAAGCGAAAAATTTTTTTCTCTCTCACAGTTTGAGAGTACAGTCCAACACTGTGAGGAAGTCAAGGCTTCAGGAGCTTGAGGTGGCTGGTCACATTGCATCCACAGTCAGGAAACAGAGATGAACGCTGGTGCTCAGCTCATTTTCTCCTTTTTATTTATTTGTTCGTTCAGTCCAGGATCCTAGCCCATAGAGTCATGCCACCCGCCTCAAGGAACATAATCCAGATACTCCCTGAGAAACGGGTCTAATCTAGAGCCCCAGAGCTCGTCTCCTAAGTACTTCCAGAGCCTGTCAAGTCGACAAGCGATCTTAACCATCCCAGAAGGGATGTCTTATCTTCGTTTTGCAACCAAGAAAGCAAGATTCGGACAGGCTGAGTTTCCAATGGCCACACAGCTGGGCAGAAGGGAGCGTCTAATCCTGTTTTCAGCTCCTATTCATCCCCACCTGTTCTCCTACCCCCGAAGTCAGGTTGTTTCTACTAATATACTTTAAATTTACCTAGAATATTTTATTCCCCATTCCTACTTGGTTGAAATTAGGGCGATACCAGCTGCTGTTACAGATCGTCTGCAAGTCTCTGCGGCTTTATACAACAGCTTTCTTTCTCAAGTATACAGCGGCACATAGGGACACTCTCATTCTGTGAATGGGTCTTGCATATGGTGATTTGGGAATCCAGGCTCTTTCTGTCCTTGGTTCTGATTTCCTCTGGGTCCTTGGTATTCTCTTCCTTGGCTGGTGAGGGAGTCAAGATTACAGGCCACGGCTCCCTGTGGTGCTTCTGAACTGCCCATGTTGCCCTGACTTAAGGCTTATTGTGTGGTCACACTTTATTGCCAAGGAGGCTGGGAGCTGCAGGCTGTGTGTGTGTGTGTGTGTGTGTGTGTGTGTGTGTGTGTCTGTCTGTCTGTCTGTATGTATGTATGTATGTCTGTATCTGTGTGTCTGTGTGTGTCTGTGTGTGTGTCTGTATCTGTGTGTGTGTGTGTGTGTGTGTCTGTGTGTCTGTGTGTATGCAGCAGGCTAAAGCCACAGGACCTGAGGCCAAGTCTCTTTCATGTCCCCTGCAGCATTGATGTCCTGGTTTGCATTTTGGTTCCTTAGGGAAGAGGCTTGACTCTTCAGGTAGGTACAGGGATAACCCCCCACCCTCTCCCTCTTATGGTGGAATCCTAACATTTGTGTACGCATCTCTCCCATGACACCAGGCTCCTGGACACTGGCTGTGGGTCCCTGCTGGATTCCCAGCTTCCAAGGTTACAAGGAGTCTGGCAATTGTTACCGGGAGGGGCGAGCCGACGGAGGGTGGAGGAAGCGGTTGGCAGTGGTCTCCTGGGCTCCTCCACCCCCACCGCAGTGAGTTTCAGAACCGTGGGACAGCGAGTGTAGGAACAGGGCTGGAAAGCCCTTTGAGGTTGATCTGGAACCTGCTGCTCGTTAAGAGTGGAACCGAGACCCCGTGTGTGGTCACAGGTCATCAGTGCCTCCACATCTGGCCCCCGATGAGGGCCTCACATAGTTGAATCCCCTCTAGTCTATTCTGAACCTGTGACCACCAGTGCCTGGGTTTGAACTTGGGGAACAGATCACCATCGCTATCCTAAAACAACGGACGGCACTTATTTGTTTAGAGTTGCATATTGTTCGAATTCTCAACGTCTTTGTGGTAGCTTACGCAGGGACTGTGGTAAGAGAAAAACAAATCTTAAATAAGCAGAAATCACTGCTTGCTGATGGCTCTGGGAATAAAAGATACTGGGGTTTATTTGTCCCTCTATTTTGATGCAAGTCTTCATTGGGGACAGTTTTTGGTGTTTCTAGAACAGTCTGTCTGTCCGTTCCCTGCCATCGTCATCTGTGAATCTGTCC
>CABHPH010152879.1:0-20314 GCA_902168325.1 Peromyscus nudipes
GCACTGCCTGCCAAACTGATCCCACCCAAGACCCGAGAACCGAGAGGGAGGAGGCTACTGTCCCCATTTTACATGTGAAGAAACCGAGGTGGAGAGGCAGCCAGACGGCTTGCCCAGGGACATTCCTCTACCAGTCATTTGCTGACACCTGATCAGGTTCCAGTTCAGGGAGGCCTGACCCACGGCTTACCCCAGGTCACCGAACCAGAACCAAGAGCTAATTCTGCAGAAACACCCTCCACATACTATCCAGAGTGCCGTCTGTCCCTGCCTTATCCCTCTGGATGCCAACCAGTTTCCAGGCTTGTCTTTTTATTCATCTCTTCTGCTTTCACACACTAAAGACAGGGTGTGTGGACTACTCTGAGAACAAATGCCAGAGAGCTACTAACCTCCGTAAGGGCCCGGTGTGGTGGGGCACACCTGCAATCCTACTGTTTGGGGAGGAGACATAGGATCAGTCCAGTATCATCCTCAGCTATGTACTGAGTTCAAGGCCAGCCTGGGCTACATGAGATCCGGTCATGAAAAATAAAAATAAAAGCCCCCATGAGGGGATTATTCCATTCCCTCTCCCATCGACAAACCAAGGAGAGGAGCTTGGGATCGTGGGAGGGGTGTGAGAGCAAGTGAGGTGGGGGCGGGGCACAGATGTGGAACTAAGGGAAGGTCTCCACTGACATGGAGCGAAGGCCGAAGGACAGGAGGAAGAAACAGCGCTTAAGTTCAGCTTTGGTCTGTGGGGTACCGTGACTGACTTCCACCTGCCCTGAGAGCTTCTGTGAAACGGGCTTTGCTCTGAGATTTCTTCTAGCCTCCATCTGGTCTCCATGGGCACCCCGGGTCTGGGATGAAGTACTACGTCTTCTGTAGGGTAGGTGCCAGTGGCTGACAGAGCTTGGGGCTCTCGACATTGCTTTCCATCCTCAGGTGGTGTACAATAGCCTGGCTTAAGCTGGAAACAGAAAGCCCTTTTGTTGGAAACACAATGAATAATGGACACCTCGTTGTGTGGCGTGAGCAACGGTCAGGTGTGACACTGCGTTCCCAAAAGACTGGAGCTTTGTGGTGGCAAGGTTATTTTTCCTCCTGGCTGTTTGTCCTGGCTCTTGCCTCAGCGGTGGAAGTAGCTCTCACCGGGCCCTCCAAGGACAACACCTGCTCTTCCTAGGTCCTTCCAACTGTCAAGCAGCTCGCTCCAGCCTGGCACACACAAAGGGGCTTTGTGGGTTCCCCGTGGTGGAGAGATGATGGAGAGGAGATTGTGAGTTCCCATTCCAGCAGTCACTGTCCCCAGCAGGACACTATGTGGCAGAAAACCACTGTTAAGCAGGCTGTGGAGGCAGGGGCATCTCAACTGGAGGTCAGCCTGGGCTACACAGTGAGGCCCTGTCTCAAAAAAAAAAAAAAAAACAAAAAAAAAAGAACAGAAACAAAACATAAAATAATAAGTAAATATAGACTTTTCGGGCATGTTGTGATATCTTCGGAAAAGGATGTTTCTCTCAAATGGAGACCCTGGGACACCGAGGAAGGATTCAGCATTACTAACTGTTTCTGTGAAGTCACACCCTATCTGTCCTGAATCTTAGATGCTCAGGGTTTGTTTCTTTTGATTTGTTTTACTCTTGCTACAGAGTTATAAAAATAAATCTTGCCGGAAGTGGTATCACACGCCTTTAATCCCAGCACTTGGGAGGTAGAGGCAGGCAGATCTCTGTGAGTTCAAGGCCAGTCTGCTCTACAAATGAGTTCCAGGACAACCAGGGCTGTTACACAGAGAAACCTTGTCTCAAAAAACCAACCAACCAACCAACCAACCAATCAAACAAACAAACAAATAAAAACAGAATTTTAAAAAAACAACTTTTGGGTCAGTGAGATGGCTCAGTGGCTTAAGTGTTTGCTGTCAAGTTGACAACATGAATTTAATCCCTGGCACCCATATGGTGGAAGAAGAGAACCAATTTCTGCAAGTTGTGTACACATACACACACACACACACACACACACACACACATACACAGTAAGCAAATAAGTAAGTGGAATTTTAAATCTTTAGATTTTTTAATTTATGAGTACATCTCTGTACCTGCATGTCTCCATGGCTGTGCACATGTGAGCAGGTACCTTTAGAGGCCAAAAGATGGTGTCAGAGTCTCCTGGAACTGGTTAACAGGTGGTTGTGAGCCTCCCATCCTGGGTGCTAGCAATGTTCTTAAGTGCTGAGCCAACGCTCCAGCCCCCCATCTTAAAATTAAATATAAATAAATAAAAGTAACTCTCAATGCACTGACATCACAAATATTTCATTAATCAGTGAAGCAGACCAGGACTGGGTCTCTGAGCTGGTCTGCAGGCCGTACATGGGCCATACATAGTTTCCTGGAAGGCTGCAGCCCTTTTTTGGCAGGCTTTTTTTTAGACTGGCCTTGACTTTGAACTTCTGAGCCACTGCCTCTACCTCCCAAATACTGAAACTAACAAGTGTGCACACAAATGCGGGTTTCAAACCGCGGTGGGGGGTGATGGGTGGGGTTATGTGTACAGTGTGTTTATCAACAAGGTGTTGTCAAGCTACTTGTATTCAGATCTCAGGCCCGCCCATGAGCTTCCCCTGTGAGCTTAAATTCGTAATTGAATTATGAGTCTCAATTTCATTATTGCAGAGTGAGGGCAATACAAAGGGTACCTAACTCACAGCATTTAGGGGAAGATTAAAATAATTATCACAGGTAAGCCAAGTGTGGCAGTGAAGGCCTGTGATGTTTGGAGGGTGAGGGCTGGAGCATCTCCAGGCGCTGAAGGTCATCCTTAGCTGCAAATGAACTGAAGATGAGCCCAAGCAACATGGGGCCCTATCTAAAACAAATAGATAAATAAATACATAAAATTGCCTACTTTTGTGCCCAATACAGAAACCAGCCAATAGATGTTACTGTTTTTTAGTGATTATGTATTTGTTTTTATGTGTACAGACATTTTGCCTGCATGTATCTGTGTACCACGTGTGCATGCACAATACCTATGGGGGCCAGAAGAGGGTGTCAGATCCTCTTGGACTGGAGTCCCAGTGGTTGTAGGTGCTGGGAATGAAACCTGGGCCCTCTAGAAGAGTAGCCAATGCTGTTAACTGTTGAACTATCTCTCTAGCCCCAGATGCGCTCTCTCTCTCTCTCTCTCTCTCTCTCTCTCTCTCTCTCTCTCTCTCTCTCACTCTCTAGACAGTCTTACTATGTAGCCCTGTCTGGCTTGAAACTCACAAAGATCCTCCTGCCTCTACCTTCCAAGTGCTGGAATTAAAGGCGTTCCATTATGCCTGGCTTTTTTTTTTTTTTTTTTTTTTTTTTTTTTTTTTTTTTGTCCAGAGACTTCTCAACTTTTATTGGTCCCTTAGTCCCCAGGGGTCGCCTCCTTGTCATCCTCAGTGCCTCAGAACTCTGGTGTCATTGGTCTCAGACACAACTTTGCCATCCATGACCTTGTGGGTGGTTGTCCTCTGGGCAGTTTGCAAGGAGTTACTGGAGTCCGGGGCATCGTTGAGACTGATGTCTTCCCCATCTTCCAGCAAGCGGCGGTAGGTGGCAATCTCAGCCTCAAGCTTGACCTTGATGTTCAGCAGGGCTTCATATTCCTGGGTCTGGTGCTGTCCCTCTGCCCAGGATTGGGCCAGCTCTGACTCCAGGTGCAGAAGGACCCCATTGAGCTGCTCCATCTGCATGTTGTATCGGGCCTCCACATCCCTAAGGCTGTCCTCCAAGCTGATCTTCTGATTTTTCATGGCTTCCAGGTCAATCTCCAAGGCCTGGAAGGTGCGCCTCAGGTCCGTGAGTGTGGTCTCAGCATCTCTGATTTCAACAGACTGAGTGGTGACTACCATGTTGCTCTCCTCAATCTGCTGGGACCAGTACTTGTCCAGTAGTTCCTCACGATTCTTCTGAGCCAGCTCCTCATACTGGGCCTGGATGTCAGCCATGATCTTGCTGAGGTCCTGAGATTTGGGGGCATCCACTTCCATGGTCAACCCGGAACTGGCAATCTGGGCTTTCGGTCCTTTGACTTCCTCCTCGTGGTTCTTCTTCATGAACAGCAGTTCCTCCTTGAGGGCTTCAGTTTCTGTCTCCAGCTGCAGCCTCGTTATGTTGGTGTCATCCACTGCCTTTCGGAGCCTGTGGATGTCATGCTCTACAGACTGGCGCATGGCCAGTTCTGTCTCATACTTGACTCTGAAGTCATCAGCAGCAAGATGAGCATTGTCGATCTGCAGGACGATGCGGGCATTGTCCACAGAATTTGCAAAGATCTGAGCCCTTAGGTCCTCGATGATCTTCAAATAGTGGCCCCAGTCTCTGACGCCCTGGGACCCCTTCTTCTCCAGATGTTCCCGGATTTTGCTCTCCAGTCTCCTATTCTCAGTCTCCAGGCTCTTCACCCTGCCCAGGTAGCTGGCCAGGCAGTCATTCAGTTCTTGCAAGGTCTCCTTCTCGGTCTGGATGCCACCCATTCCAACCAGACCTGCAGACCCCATGGAGCCACCCCAGACACTTGTGGCGCAGGACACAGAGATCTGGGAACCGGAGACCCCAGCACCTGCATAGACACTGGTCGTGCTGCTGGCAGGACGGACCCGCTGGCTGGGCATCTGCACAGAGCCCTGGGACCCATAGTTGGTGTTAAAGGTGGTGGAGCGGGTGGTGAAGCTTATGTTGTCTGGAGAGGAGAGCAAAGCAAGAGACCAAGACAGGAGTTCGGTTGGCCGTATACCTGCTATCTTAGAGCTGATCCATGCATACCTGAACCCAACTGTTAACTGACTGCTTGATATGTCTTGGGTATTCACACAAAGCTTGGATACTATCCAAAGTAATTTACCACCATCCCCGTACATGGCTGCTGTCAGAGTAGACAACATCCTTTCCCCAAGCTGGGAAGGGAAAAGAAGGCCGGTTTTTGTTTGTTTGTTTGTTTGTTTGTTTGTTTGTTTGTTTGTTTGTTTTAGTGCCTAGAAGCACAATGTGCCCAAAGCCTATGACCTCACTTCTCTGATAACCACAGCAAAATTCTCTTTTTCTGCTGTTAGAGTCCTGGAGAACTCCCACAAAATACCATCATTCATGTATGCAATCAACAAGAGTGTTTATTATTCCAGCATGCTGGGGCCGACCATCCTACACAAAGGCAAAATGGCAACAACCTCCAGAGAAGCTCGCAGGCTCCTTTTAAGCACAGCTAAGGGGAGTTCCAGGGTAGTTAGGTCATCTCAGGCTTAAGCAAGTGGCAATCATATTAGTACATTCTAATTGGTTAGGGCTAGTCAGGGGTTGGTTAGGGCTACAGTTTTTCCGTTTTTGAGTAGGCCTGGACAAGTCCTAGGCATTGTCCTTATTTGATTATTACCTTGAGCAGCAGACTGTGGGGGTTGGCTCAGTGGCCCAGGCTTGGTACATCCTATCTCCCTTGTCCCTGCTGTCAGGGGTGTTGAAGATTGATTGTCCTTTGTCTGTGGCTTCCTCAGAAACTGCCTGCTCAGTTCCAAGAAGCAGGGACTGAGGCCTAGTTCTAAACCGAGTTATTAGGACAAGCTGTCATAATATTTGCCTGGCCCTCTCACCTACTAATCTAAAATTAAGTTTTTGTGCTGAAGAGATATCATAATGGGTAAAGGCACCTGTCACCAAGCCGGACAACTGAGTTTAGTCCCCAGAACCTACTTGGTAAAGAACCAATTCTTGCAATGTCTTCTGGTACACACACACACACACACACACACACACACACACACACACACACACACACATTAATTTTTCAAGCCATTCTATTTCCCCATAAAATGTCCCTTTTGGGAGAGAATCTGAATTGGCTTGGCCTGCTGGAGACCTTGTTGCTTACAGCTAGATGGTAATGTAGTCACAAACGAAAGGTCTGAAGCTTTTTCTTTCCTTTTCTTTTCTTTTCTTTTTTTTTTTTAAACTGTTTTGTTTCACTGTGGAGCATGAGAAGAGGGTTGCAAAGCCTGAGGGCGTCTGAGCAGGGCAGGATTGAGAACTATTTAGCAAAGAGGCAAGATTTCACTCACTCAGACTCAATGTGGTCACAGCGGTGGGTCCCAGTTCTGAATACATTTTAAGTTCATCTAGAGCGTGTAGATTTGATTGTGGTTAATACAATACAAAGGCTGGTTTCACAATAGCTTATTGACATTGCATGCTTTCTCAAACAATGGATAATGTGGTGTTTAAAGTTGAAAAGTGTTCTCTTGTACTTGAAGAATTGCTGTAGGCAAGATCCACTGACCAATACTCAAAAAGAGAATGAAATGTCACAGAGAAACAGAATGCAGCCTCAGAGTAGCTTCTGGAGTCCTTAATTACCATAGTGGAGTTAATAGTTGTCCCCACGCTGATGCCCCTCTCCTGGGAAGCAAAAGCCAATTCTCTTACCCTTGAATGAGGACTGGACTCAGGCTCAATTCTCAAATAAGGAAAAGGAGAGTAAAGAAACCTGGCAGCAGTCACGACCTTGGAACCACGTGACTAAGGTTAACATCACGGCCACGAGGGATATTGCTATCGTGTATCAACAACGTGACTCAAGGAGAGGAGCATGTCATCCCTGTGACCTTCTTCCTCCAAACCAATAACCGCAGTCTGATTCTGAGAAACATTAGATAAGGCCTCGGGGGACATTCTACAAAAATAGCTAAACAATGCTCTTCCCAGGGCCAAGGTTGCGGGGCCTGGGGGTTCACAACTGGTAATCCCAGCACTTGGGAAGCTAAGCCAGACAGATGGCCATGAGTTCAAAGTTAACCTGATCTGCAGAGTGAGACCTTTTCTCAAAAGACAAACAAAAGATTGTGCAAAAGCAAGACTCAGAAATTATCGTAGATAGGAACACCAAGGGGCCTGACAACGGAATACAATGTGTATGTAGCCTAGGAGGAATCTTGGGAATAGACACACACACACACACACACACACACACACACGGCAGTGAAGAAACTAGTAAAATCCAGATGAAGTTCATAGTTTAGTTAGTAGTGTGTTAAAATTTATATTTAGATTTATGTGTATCCGTGAGTGCCTGTACCTATATAGGGTATACCATGCATACACCAGGCAAGCCAGAAGGGAGCACCGTATCCCTTGGAACTGGAGTTACAGGTGGTCGTGAGTTACCATCTATTGGGTCCTAGGAACCAAACCTGGATCCTCTGCAAGAGCAATCGCTCTGAGTCATCTCTTTGGCCCCTGGTTAACGTGCACGGCCATGTGACATTAAGGGAAGACGGAGCAAGGAACTCTCTGTTTAATATTTATAACACTTTTGTTGTTGCTGTTCTATGGACCACAGGCTAAACTCCATCTAACTATGTAGCTGACGATGCCCTAGAAGGCTTGATCCTCCTGCCATCACTTCCTGAGATTTGGAATTTTGGGCAGGTGCCACAACTCCCGGTTTTTGAAGCACTAGGAATCAAACCCAGGGCTTTACACTTGCTAAGTCTGCACTCTGGCAACTGAGTCCTACCCCTACCCCACAGCTCTTCTTTAAATATAAACATATTGCAAAGTAGTAGGTTAAAAATAGCCGTGTGGAGGCCTGGAGAGATGGCTCAGCAGTTGAGAGCATTTTGATGCTCTTGCAGAGGACCTAGGTTTGGTTTCCAGTGCCCACAGGCATGTGTGTGTCACAAAGACATACTTGCAGACAAAACACTAATGCACATAAAAATAAACCAAAGTTTTCATTCCAGAACTTGTATTCAATACTGGTTTTCATAGGTCCCTGAGTTCACCAAAAGTGTAAAGAAGGGCTGTGGGGGAGGGACAGGCAGCAAGATGATTCGGTGAGCAAAGTACCTACCATATCACCAAGCTTGAAGGCCTAAGTTTGATTCCTGGGACCCACATGGTGGAAGGAGAGACCTGAGTCCCTCAAGTTGTCCTCAGACCTCCACGCATACACAATGAAATGCATGCCCACACACATGAACACACACACCAAATGAACGTAGTAAAAACAAAACAAAATAAAATGAAAATAAAAAATCAAGGCTAGAACTGGCCCCCAAAATGTGGCATGTGCAAAGTACTCAGTTCATGCTGGCACAGCAGAGTACTATGTGGAGCTTTCCTCTTCACCTTTTAAATTGTTGGTGCTGTGGACCAAACCCAGGGCAGAGTGTTCTACCCCTGTGCTCCACTGTCAGCCCCTGGTTTTTGTAGTTGGCACAGAAAATCTCACTCGGTAGTGGAGTGCATTTAACATTTATTTAAGGCGAAAACATTCAAAACCCTTCTAGTTTATCCCCCGACACTCAGACAAAGCCCAGGGCCTCATACATCACATGTCTTCTCGGCTTTTGAAACATAAGCACATTATTATCTACAATAGCCCTCTTGCAGCTGAACCCCGCCCCTCGCTTGTCTTATCTCGCTATAATTTAGGGCCCTATCACACGTCTCCATGACTCCCTAGCCCTTGGCTTTACTTTTTTTTTTCCATTCACAAGAAAGAAGGAAAGGAAGGAAAGAGAAAAGGGGAGGAAGGAAGGAAGGAAGGAAGGAAGGAAGGAAGGAAGGAAGGAAGGAAGGAAGGAAGGAAGTAGGAGGCATAGAGGTAACGGTAGTTGAGGGTGCTTGTTGTTCTTCCACAGGACCTGAGTTCAATCCCCAACACCTACATCTCCAGGCTCACAGCCACCAGTAACTCCAGCTCTAGGGGGAAGTCCAACCTCCTCTTCTGGCCGCAGGCATCAGCACACATTTGGTGACTTACATATACAGTCATACGTACACATAAATAAATAGAATTTAAAAACAAAACTAAGAAAGGAAATTGAGACATGGTCTCCTGCAGCCAAGGCTGACCTTGAACTTCTTACGCCTTGACTTCCTGATCCTCCTGTCTCTACCTCTCCCTTGGGTTTACCTATGTGAGCCACCATGACAGGTTTGACCGAAACGTTTTGGCTGTTTAACGGCCCTTCACTGGGCTCAGAGGAGCACGTCAGCACTCACTATCAATTCTCTTTTTTTTATGTTTTCCTTTTTGTTAATTCTCATTTTGGGGTGTGTGTGTGTGTGTGTGTGTGTGTGTGTGTGTGTGTGTGTGTGTGTATGCGCGCGCGTATGTGTGATATGCCAGTGTGTGTGCCTATGAGTGCATCTGTGGAGGCCAGAGGTTGGCATCAGGAGTCCTCCTATTGATCTCTGCCTTATTCTGAGAGAGTGTCTCTCACTGTAACTGCAGTTCCCCACTTTTGGTTAGACTAGATAACTGTGAAGGCCCTGAAATCTGCTCTCTCCATCCCCGACCCCTGAGGTCACATGCAAGATCTTTCACTTGGGTGTAGGGATCAGAACTCAGGTCCTCATGCTAGGTAGCAAGTACTGTACCCACAGAACCACCTCTCCAGCCCCTTTGTTCGATTTTATTTGTTTATTAATTTTTTAATTAATTAATTTATTTTTATTTTATGTGCAGTAGTGTTTTGCCTGCATGTATGTTTGTGTGAGGATGCCAGATCTCCTAGAACTGGAGTTACAGACAGTTGTGAGCTGCCACTTTGGTGCTGGGAATTGAACCCTGGTCCTCGGAAGAGCAGCCAGTGCTCTTAACCACTGAGCCATCTCTCCAGCCCTAGTGCTCTGTCTTCATGCAGACCAGGAGGAATCTGATCCTATTACAGATGGTTGTAAGCCACCATGTGGTTGCTGGGAATTGAACTCAGGACCTCTAGAAGAGCAGCCAGTGCTCTTAACCCCTGAGCCATCTCTCCAGCCCTGTTTATTAATTTTTTGAGACAAATTCTCTCTATGTCATCCTGGCTGTCCTGGAATTCACTATGTAAACTAGGCTGGCCTCAAACTCACAATGATCCACCTGCCTCTGCCTCCTGAGTGCTGAGATTAAAGGCATACGCCACCATCACCCAGCAAATTTTTATTTTAATGGATAAATAACTGTATACATCCATGGGTCACAGTGCCCTGTTTGATTGAACACTTATGATGTAGAATGATTGATTCAGGCTAACAACAACAAAAAGTCCTCTCACAAGCTTGTTTGTCTGTTTGAGTCAGGATCTTACTATGAAGCCCTGGCTAGCCTAGAATTCACAATGTAGACCCAGGCTGGCCTTGAACTCAGAGATCTACCTGCCTCCATCTCCACCATGCCTGCATGCTTGTCTTTTAATTATTTGTGGTGATTAAATTAGACTCTTAAGGGATGCCAGAATTATTTTTGAAGAGTCATTAAATATAAGAATCAAGAGGTAGAGAGCATCAGGTATCTTGATCTTCTCTCTAAACATGAAAACATGAATTTGGTCAGCCATGGGGACAAAGTTCGGCTGAAGACAAGGAAGAGGCCGTTCCTGTCAGACAAGGAGTTCTTGAGAACTAAGGCATGGGATAAAGAGCCTGACCTTGAGGTTCCAGCTTTGAGGCGGCCCCTTCCCTTGTCCACTGGTTCAGAACACCCAGGAGAAGCAGAAAGAGAACCCCAAAGCAAAGAGGTTTGGGCCTGGTCCATGAAAAGGTATCACCTCAAAGAGACCTTGACCCGGAAGGAGGAGCCACAGAGGCAGAATGGTGATGAGGCTAAATTAGGGAGCGAAAAGTTCACATCTCATGCTTCACGCTGGAGTAGGGGCAGCCCCCACTGGCAGATGAGCAGTCTAATGACGACCTCTAGTCCTGAGCTGACCATTGTTCCAAATAAAAGTCAATATTGTCATTTAATTTTTGTTGTTTTGATGTAATTTCAGGTTGATGGCAGAGTTGTAAGAATAGTGGAAGAATCTCAAGCTCCCTTCCGCCCGATTCCCTCCAAGTGTTTGCTGCCTTTGTACCATTCTTGTGTGTGAGCGCAGGTTTTCCAGAAATCTGTGTTTTATTATGTCTGTTGTGGTGGGGATCACAAGAGCTACCATACACGTGTGGAGGTCAGAAGACAACTTGTGGGAGTTGGTTCTCTCTCTCTCCTCCACATGAGCCTATCCTGAGGCTCAAACTCAGGTCATCAGGTTTGGCAGCAAGCTCCTTTGCCTTGCTGAACCATCCTGCCAGCCTTTCCTGAAATATCTAAAAGTTGTTAACATGGTATCTCTTTTTCATTACATAACTCAGTGTGGGGGACTGGAGAGATGGCTCAGCAGTTAAGATCACTTGTTGCTCCTGCAGAGGACCCAGGTTCAGATCCCAGCACCTACAGGGTGGTTCACCATCCATAACTGCAGTTCCAGGGGACCCAATGTCTTTTCTGACTTCCCAGGGCACCAGGAACAGAGATGGAACACATATATACATTTAGGACAGCATTCACACACATACAATGAATAAATCTAAAAAACATTTTTAATTAAAATGATAGTTCCAAATGTATTGCCCCCAAAAGACATAACCACAATACAACCATCAAAACCGGAGAATCTGGGCCGGCTGGATGACTGCGGGTGAAGCCGTTGCTGCCAACCCTGAACTGAGTTCACCCAAGTCAAGTTGGAAGGAGAGGACCAGTTCTGTAAACTCGTCCCCTGACCTCCACTTACATGCTGTAGCCTGTGCTCACCTGCACTCACACACACAACAATAATAAATAAATATGAAAAAATAAGAGTTAGCCAAGTGTGGTGGTGCACGCCTTTAATCCCAGCACTCAGGAAGCAGAGGCAGGAGGAGCTCTGTGAGTTCAAGGCCATCCTGGTCTGCAGAGAGTTCCAGGCAGTCAGGGCTACATAAAGAGACCCTGTCTCAAAAAAAAAAAAAAAAAGATAATTTGGAATTATGTAAATTATGTAATATAATAAATCTAAAAATTTATGTTAAATTTTACCAATCGTCCTCATATATCCCTTAAAACAAAATAAACAAAAAACAAATGTAAGATTATCCACTGCACTTAACTGTCACAAACAAATTTACTCACAAATAGACCAGGGGAAGGAGTTGTGTCTGCATTTGTAAACACAAATCCTGCAGTGTGGGGGCTGGCCCACTGTGTTAGTGACCACAGAAGCGTGAACCATAGTGACATGGGATGTAGCTCAATCCATAGGGTGCTCACTTAGCATACGCTAACCTGGGTTCCATCCTCATCACCACATAAACTAGAAGTCACCGGTAATCACAACACTGGGCATGGAAGAAAGAGCGGAGGACAGGAGTTCAAGGCTATGCTTGGCTGCACAGCACATTGGAGGTCAGCCTGACTGTTAGAGACCCTATCTATCTTAAAAACAAACAAAACCAGAAAAACAGTCAACAATAGTTCAGGCCCCTTTATCTCTGTGTGAATTCTGCTTAGTCATTCCCTGTCAGCCAGCCATACATGGAGAAAATGAAGTCCAGGGGGAAAGGCAGATGTTTTCAAGTTAGATGGAAAACCGTCTTTACAATGAGCTGGTGCGTGCGGGCTCTTAGGAGTCTGAGCATGTCCGAGTCTCTTTCTCGCCTTCCCCATGGCCGAGAGTTCAGCACAGCGGGACCTGACCCCAGCAGAGTTCATCTCACTCATGTCTTGTCTCTGTGTTGCTCTGGACCCTGAGCAGGAGCTTCCAGGGGCTTTGGTCCTGCTGTCCCCAGATATGAAATGGACCTTGCTGTGCTAAGGAGCAGAGGCATGTTTACAGGCACCGGGCCTTGCACACGTAACAGGTTCTCATTATAGGGTTCGTTCCTTCCTCTCAGCCCCTCTAGGCACTCAAGTCTTCCTCTCTAAGCCTGCTTCTTCATCTGCAAAAGACAGTCAGGGATAGCCACTCCCGGATGTTGAGAGGAGGGCAAGAGGGGAGCTTGGTGCTGAGGAGCGCCCACAGTAGAACTATCTTGACAGAGCTTGTGACTGACAGGCTGGTGACACAGAGAAGTGTTCTGGAATCCTGGCCTGGCAAGAATGTGAGCAAACCTGTTCCCTCTCCTGCTGCTTCAGGCTCCAGCCCTTGACTTCTTGGCCTGTCACACACACACACACACACACACACACACACACACACACCCTCCCGATGCTATGCTTTCCTCTGCCAGTTGGAGCATCTAATGTTGAACAATGCCAACCCTCTTGGAAGCCACTTCGTCCTGTCTCCAAGAAGGAAGGAGGACGTCACCTAGTCCTGGGCAAGTCATTAGACAAGAAAGGGCAGCTCCAGCGCTGCGTCTCAACCCTGGTAGGCTTTCCCAGAGTCCCACTTGTGGTTCCAGCCCACTAGTCCTTTCTCTGTCTCTCTGCGATTACATAACAAGTTCAAGGTCAGAGATACACTCTGAGGAGGGCTTTGGCCTGGGAAAAGGCAAGCCCACTCACTCAAAAGGGCTTCAACAAGATTTCTTAGGTGCAAAGCCCCTTAGCAAGAATAGGCCAAGCGAGGGAGACAAGTGGGTCCACGCAGTGCACAAAGCCCTAGGCCAAGCTCTGGACACTCTGGACTTTGTGGAACCCTCATAAGTACTGGGAGTCTGAGGCCCTATCCTTCTTCTGTGGGTAAAACTTCTAGCTGGAGTTAGTGACTCCTCAGGGGTCAACCCCTGGCTCCAAAGCCTATGTTCAGTCTACCGTAGGATGGAGGAAGAATCTGGAAGAGAACCAGTAATGCTCTGACCTTCAAGATCACGATATTTTGGGTACAGCCTGTGGCCTTCCCAAATCACTTGTGTACATTCTGGGATCCCAGACCTGACAGGGACTGTCTGTCACCTGGCGTTTGCTGTGTCCTTCTCTCCTCTCTGGTTTTTCCAGGCTCTGCATTCCTCTGTTTATCTGCTCATGCACCAAGCAAGACCAAAAGGGCTGTAGGAGCTCAGAGACGTGTGTGCAATGATTGTCCTGACCAGACAGTCAAGCTCTCTTGGGTAAGACACCTCTGAGTGCCACTAAGGAAGGAAGGGACTTGCCCAAGGTGACGTAGCCTTCTCCACTTCTACCCAGGGAATTCACTGCTTTTCAACATCCACAGCTTTGCCAGAAAGAAGGGGTACATCCCCGGTTCCCCATAGGGAAGGAAAAGACCCCACCAAGTCCCCTAAGTCTCTCTTGTCAGGGACCGAACATGAACCATGGAAAAGTACTAACTAGGCCAGAGAACAAGCCACAGGCCCTAAACCAGATGCCCCCAAAGATAAAGAACATCCCGCGGTCAGGTAGCATAGCAACAGAACAATGGGCCTTGACCAGTGACCTTACCACCTAGCACAACATCCTGCAGCCTCACGACCTGCACGTCTTCCTTCACCTGCACGTCTCCCCTCAACTGCATGTCTGGCACGTCCTGCACCCCTTCCCTCCTTCCTGCCCCCTCCCCCTCCCATGCTATATAAGCCTTGCTGAGGAGAATAAAATTTGCAGCTTGATCAGAACCCTGTCTTGCTGTCTTCCTTCGTGTCTCCCGTCCCTTTCATTCTCTCCTGCAGGTGGGTCACCCCCGTTGACACCCTGCTGGCCAGGGCACTCTCTTTCCTATGGGACAGAGGGCAAGGTCAAAGTAACCCAAAGGAAGCAGGGCAACCAGATCCCTAAGTACTCACTTTAAAAAATAGATTCTATCCCTGAGGCTAGAATTGACTGCCCTGGGGGAAAGAGGTACATAGTACAGTGCCTGCCGAGAAGGACCCAGGTCCAGGGAATGGATGGTTTTGACTCGGAAGGCAGAGACTGATAATTGAGTTCTAGTTTTGTGTCAGGTAGCCCTGGCTGGCCTGAAACTTGCTTTGTAGGTTAGGCTGGTCTTGAACTTCCAGCAATTCTCCTGCCTCCCCAGTACTAGGATTACAGGTGTGCACCACCATTACCTTGCCTAGCTCCCTTTTTATTTGTTTGTTTGTTTGCTTGGCTGGCTTTTTGAGACAAGTTCTTATATAGTCTAGGCTGGTCTTGAACTCTTGATCCTCCTGCACCTCCATGCCGACCCCCGACCCCTGGGTGTATTTATTTATTTGCTCACTCATTAATCAGTGTAGTTTCCTAGGTGTCAGATATTATTATAAATTTTCTTCCTCTTTTTTTATGTTGTTGGAGTATTATAAAATACATTATAAACTTTTTACCTCCTGCTTTTGTGTTTGACTTTTTAAAAAGCTTTTTTTGTTATTTTATCTGTAGGGTATGTTACTTCTATGTGTAACAGTGTACCACATGTGTGCACCTGCAAAGGCCGAGGAGGGCATCAATCAGATCCCCTGGAACTAGAGTTAACAGATGACTGTGAGCCACCTTGTAGGTACTGGGAATCAAACCTGGGTCCTCTGGAAGAGAAGCCAGCCCTTTCAACCTCTGAGCTATCTCGCTAGTCCCCATGTTTGATGGTCTTACTTAAATGAATTTAGCCTCGGCCTGAGCAAGACTTCAGTTTGTTTAAATGCAGCTACAGTAAAAAGAATGCGTTTGCCTGGGTGCATCTGATATTTACCTTGGATCACCCAAGGGCATAGCGGCCTTCCTTCGTTTCTTCTCTCCACATCCGTTACTGCTTTTGAAAAAAGGACAAGGTTTGGCAGCATTGACCTTCCACTCCTAATGCTGTGAGAAGTCTGACTCCAAAACATCAGCAAGGGACATGGAGGCTGGGCAGACTCAGAGAACTGATAGCTGACTGGTCAACAGCACCAAATGTGTCCATCATGTTTCCAGGGCTGAGCAGTGACTCAGGGAGTGGGCTCTCCCCTAGGATTGGTCTCTTAAAACCCCCTGCGGGCACCACAACAAACAAGGAAGCATGTCCCCAGGGATTTAGATAACCCTTAAAGCAGGAGCCACACACTCTCCATTGCACTCTCAGAATCTTCCAGTTTTTCTAGAGGCACTAAAATTCCAACTAGAAGCAATTTACTCCCAAAGAAACTCTGCTCTAAGAAGGGACCAGGCCAGGTGAAGCCGCTAACGGCTGCCAAACACCCAGGCTTGCTCACTCAATACTTCCTTCTTGGGTCCCTGCTCAGCCCACAAGCTTCTTTTTTGGCCCCGGATCCTGTCTGTTTTCTGCAACCCGGTCTCTCTTGTTCAGATGACAAAGCTATATGTGGGAAGTCTGACTTTGAGGGGCCCCAACAACAGCCATGCATGCCATTTGACTCCTGAACTTTGGATTAGGACAGAGCCCAGACAGTCAGCTATGGGTCCAGGCAGGGAAGAAGCATGTGGACTTACTTGGGAGGTCCACTTGGGACCCCCATTTAAAGAGAGGAAGGATCCAGTACACTATAGAGAAGTGTAGGGGAAGGTGGGCACTTGCAGAGAGCCAGCTGTTATGAGGACTTCTGGTTCCCCCACCCCGGTAAGATTCTTTGTAACTTGCCTGCCCTTGAGAAATGGTCTTGACTCCATGTATTGAGTGACGCTTTGCTGAGACTGGCTGGAGTGGATGTCTTCTGTGTGTAAGCAAATCAATGGCAGACACAGTGAAGCCCATCCTTCAGCCTTCCAAATTAGACTTGGCAAGCTAGAAGGGCCCGATGACAGAAACGCCACTTCCTTACATTATTGGCTAGTGCGTCTAACACAGCGGTTCTCAACCTGAGGGTTGAATCACCCTTTCACAGGGGTCACCTAAGACCATTGGAAAATAGATATTTACATTGTGATTCATAACAGTAGCAAAATTACAGCTATGAAGTAGCAATGAAGTAATTTTATGGTTAGGGGGTTCTCACAACATGAGGAACTGTAGTAAAGGGCCACAGCATTAGGAAGGTTGAGAATCAGTGCTCTAACAGAGCCCAGCAGTGGTCCTGGCGATCTCAGAATTTAGGACAGTTAGGCAGGAGTTCTGAGAGTTCAAAGCTAGCCTGGGTTCCATTGTGAGATCCTGTCTCAAACAAACATAACAAGTCCCTAACATAGGAGTCATCAGTCCAGCCTGGGATGACTTGTGCCAGACCTGTACAAGCTCAAGACCCACCTAGGGACACCCTCTCCCAAGTGCTCTGAGGGACTGGCCCAGCTTCCTGTCAGGCAAACCTGAGTCTTCACATATCCATCCCTTCCTGTCAGGATGACCTTAAACAAGATACTTGACCTCTCTGACACTTGCTTCCTCTTGTCTATTTTTCCTTTCCTCCAGCCCCCTGATTGATTGATTGATTGATTGATTGATTAGATTGGATTGATTGATTGATTTCCTTCTGGCAGTCTCGTGTAGCCCAGACTGGCCTCAAACTCCTGATCCTCCTGCCTCCACCCCGAGTGCCAGGATTATAGGCATGCTAGCTACCATGCCTGGTTATATTCGGTGCTGAGAATTGAACCTAGGTTTTTGTGCATGCTAGGCAAGCACTCTACCAACTAAGCCATATCCTCAGTCACTTATTTTTTGAGACAGTGAGTCTCAAACATCCCAGACAAGCCTTGAACCCCTGATTCTCTTGCCTCTGCTTTCTGAATATTGATTTTATAGATGTGTCACATCATGCCTGGCTTCACTTCCTCATTTCTGCTGACTGAACGGCAGGATAGAGTGGGCCCTGAGGTCAACTTCTGGCTCTACCACTACCTCAACTGATGGACTTGGGAAATGACATCACCCCTGCAAACCTCAATGTCTCCCAAGTGAAGCGGGGCCAATAAAGCCTGCTTTAAGAGGTTGTTATAAGGCCTGAATGAAGTATGCAGAGTGCTTAGCACCCTGTCAACCCACAGTAAAAGTGCTCAGTGGGTGGTAGCCAGAATAATAATTTACCATGTAAAATACCTAGCATGAGGCCAGACACATAATTACTAATAAAAAGAGTATGTATTATAAATTGGTGTGCAAGGGCTAGTGCAGGGCATTTGGCTGGACACGCTCAGCAGGATGTTGTGTGAAACAAAGGAGCCTTAGCCATTGCACGATTTGAGTGACTCCCCCATAACCCGCACAAAGCTAATGTGACCTCAAGTCATAGTAAGACAAGTACCGTCTCTAGAAGACAGGAGGTGGGGAGCCCAATCCCTCTCATTCCCAATCAGACAATATCTAGCTAAGGCATAGGGCCTGAAAAGAGGGCTTTCTTTCTCATTCTTTCGCTCTTTGTTGTTGTTTTGTTTTGTTTTTTGAGACAGGGTCTCTCTATGTACCTATGTAGCCCTCGCTGCCTGGTAGTGCTGTGGATATCACTCTGTATCAATAAAGCGCTGATTGGCCGGTAGCCAGACAGGAAGTATAGGCGGGACTAACAGAGAGGAGAATTGAGGGAACAGGAAGGTAGAGGGGAGACTGGCTGGAGCCGCGGCCAGGAGAAGGAAGATGTAAGGTACCGGTAACCCACGAGCCACGTGGCAAAGTAGAGATTATTAGAAATGGGCTAAATATAAGAGTAAGAGCTAGACAATGATAGGCCTGAGCTAATGGCCAAGCAGTTTAAATAATGTAAGCGTCTGTGTGTTTATTTTATAAGTGGGCTCGGAGACTGGCGGGACTTGGGAGCTGGAGACTGGCGGGTGGCGGAGATTTGTCCTGACTGTGGGCACGGCAGGAAAACTCTAGCTACAGGTAGCTCGCTCTGTAGACCAGGCTAGTCTCGGACTCACAGAAATCCGCCTACTTCTGCCTCCTAAGTGCTGTGATGAAAGGTGTGGGCCAACACCCTTGGTTCAAAACCTCTCAACTTTTCAATGAAAATAAAATTTTGTTCTTGGCAAGTGTGCTTATTTGAACAAATAACGAGATAGACAGTCCTTTCTCCTCTCCCTTACAGGTTGTGCTGGATCTTGGTGTCCAATAAGCTGCAGTGATGCGGGAGGGACCGAACCGATGGAAAGATTCATCAAACAGGACAGTGGGGCAGACACTTACCAAGAAAGTGATTTTTCATAAAATGCACGTTTCTTTTTTATATGGGAGGTAATTCAGTTGGTGGTGCTCTTGCCTTGTCTGCACAGATCCCTGGGTTCTGACTCCAGCACTACATAACCCAGGTGTGGTGGTGTGTGCCTGTAATTCTAACTTTCTGGAAAGGGAAGTGAAAGGAACAGAAGTGAAGGTCATCCTCTCCACATCCGCAAGTTTGAGGCGAGCCTGGGATAAGTGAGACTCTGTTCCAATTTTTAAAATATGTACTTTTTAAAAAGCTTGTTGCTTAGCTGCAAGAGAGTAGCAGGCTGGGTGGTACTTGAGTACTGCCTACCATCCAGCAAGTAACTTTCTTTTTTCCCCCCTTTTTTTCTTTTTTAAGATGGGGTCCCACTCTGTAGCCTTGGCTGGTTTGGATCTTGCTATACAGATTAACCCGTTTCTTGTAGCATCCAGGACAGGACCACCAGACCAGGTTTGCTACCACCTACAGTGAGCAGGGCATTCCCAAAGGAGTCATCAGTCAAGAAAACGCACCCCAGGTTTGCCCATAGGTCAATTCCATGGTGGCATTTCTCAACTAAGGTTCCCTCTTCCCAAGTGACTCAAGCTTGTGTCAAGTTGACATAAAACTAGCCAGCACCGGTGTGTCCATACTCCAGAGTGTGGCGCTGGTTCTATGGTCAATATATTCATCAAAACCCAGAAAATCCACCATTTGAGTGCAGAAGGTTTCTGTGTACAGAATATAATGCCACAAGAAACCTGCTTGATTTCCCCCCTTAACACAGAATTCTTTTTTTTTCTCCTGTGAAACGCTCAAAGTTGTTAAATAGAAATAATTTTCATCAAAAAATTGTACATTTTCTTCCCACACACCTTGCTTTGAAATAGAAATTACTGTGATCCACTTCACTGCAAGGAAAAAAAGTGACAAAATATTAATTGGAAAACATTTCTTAAAATCTCAACACCAAAGTCAAGCTAAAGTCGCTTTTTTAGAAGCCTCTGTTTCCCAGCATACAAAAGGAGTCGAATTGTTAAGTAACTAAGATCCACTGGTGACATATTTTCAAAGATGTGGAGAAGAAGGAGAAATAAGATGAAATGGACCCATGTTACTCTCAATGTTCAGTATTTTAGTTTTCAATCATTGTGTAGCCTGTACATGTGCCTGTGGCAGAGTGTGATGATCGGACACCTGTGTGAGTGTTAAATGATCTAGTCAAGGCAGAGAGCATGTCCATATCGTGTGTGTGTGTGTGTGTGTGTGTGTGTGTGAATCTGATGTATGTAAATGTGTGTGCAAGAATGCACACATGTAGGCATACATCAAGAGGACAAAGGAAGACATTGCATAGTGTCTTGATCTCTCTCCAAATTATTCCCTTGAGACAAGGTCTCTCACTGAACCTGAAGTGAGGCTGTCAACCAGCAAGCCCCAGGGGTCCCCCTGTCACCACCCGCTACACACGTACATACACAGCTCTGGATTACAGGCGCATGCCACATACACAGCTCTGGGTTACAGGTGCATGCCACATACAC
>CABHPH010152880.1:0-47053 GCA_902168325.1 Peromyscus nudipes
TTTTTGTCTTCTGCTCATTAAGTTTTAAAAAAATTAAAAGGAATGTGTAGTCTTTTATAAGAAAAAGTACTTATTTTGGTTCAATAATAGGCCAATTAAAACTGATACTGTTTGAATCAAATGTTAATTGTAGAAAAACTGAATTATATCTAGAAAAAGAAAATTGTGTATCTGTTAATATACACACTAAACCCAGGCAAATGAAAAATAGTAGCTAGAGGTAGATATTTGTGTCCTTGGAAATTTGTTTTCTATATTTATGTCATAGAACATTTCATTATATCAAAACTATGAAAAATACAGTGACTATATATTTGTGCACATGATTCCTCCTTAACTTATTCATTTCCAGTGCCTTATTGTCTAATAAAATTGAATTGATGAAGTAAAACTCTCACCATCCATTGTCTCTGAATTCTTGCAGCAATTTGTCAATAGTCATTTCTAATATAATATTATCACATAGATTATACCACAAAAACTTGAGGAAATACTAAGCAGTAAATAATTCTTGATTATTGAGACACCAATAAACATCTCATTACCACCCATTAATAGGAATACATTCTCCATATTCAGACACAGGTTTTCTTCTTATAGCTAAAGCAGACAATCACTGTGGTGTCTGCAGCCCTATGAATGTGTAGAGGTTAATGACCACACATACCAAAAAAGGCAAAGGAAGTCTGTCCAGGAACCTGAGACTTAGGTATTGATTCTGAGGAGCAGATCATTCTTCTCTTATTATTGTTTAATTCAAAAACATCTCAAAGTAGGTTACAAAACCATAGGTGGAAACTGTAGTCAGAAGATTTCTCCAGTCCTGCCTGGATCCCTGGTTCCTCAGCCACTTTTAAAATAATCATTCAGAGGCTTAATATTAATTATCAACTGTATGGCCTATGGCAAGCTTCTTGATAACAGTCTCTTAATCCATTTCTATTAATCTTAGGTTGCCACATGGCAGTGACTTACTGGTATTTTCACATCTTGCTTCTCCTGGCATTGGCTGGTGTCCCTTCTCTTCCTTTTCCTGCCAATATCTCCCTTGGATTTTCCTGCCTGGCTCCATCCTGCCCTGCCATAAGCCAATGTAGCTTATTTATTAACCAATGGGAAAAATATATATTCACAGCATACAGAAAGGCATCTCCCAGCACTTCTCTCTTTTCTAGCTAATCAAAAAGGAAGGTTTTAACTTTAACATAGTAAAATTACATATAATAGAATAGTTATCAAGTAAGAATTACAATTATAATATCTAGTCTTTGTATTTGGCAGAATTAAAGAAAATATTCCATCTATCCTATATTTGTGGGTCTAAGGTTTCATATCTAATTTATCTTTTTTTATGACTAAGGAAAACTATAATTACAACTATCTAGTTTTTAACTACATCAAAGACCCCAGAAGGATATAATGTTATCTAAGTAAACAAGAAGTGTATTGGAAGCAACTTCTAAAAATCAAAATAACAGAGACACCTGGCTGCCAGGACAGTCACACAAAGTTTCTCTGCAATGTTAGGGCACCCATATTCAGCCTATAGATCTAGTCTCTCATTCACTTTTCCCTGTGTCCTGTAAAATATCTGGCAGTCTCCTCTGCAAAGCAGGAACCTGAAGGACAATTTCACTTTGATTTGGCAAATTCTGTGGTCATTTTTCTCTGGGTCTTGTGTGTCCAGTACAAGTATCAGCAGTCCAGGCAAGAGCAGCCTTTTGCCCAAATGGCTATTTTGCCAAGAAGAAGATAAAGAAGATATGGAGTGTTTTTGATGTCCATCATTTTTCTTGAAGTAATTGGTGCTGCCAGGAGTAGATGTATCTCATTATTCAGAAAAGTCTAAGTTTTTAAAACATTTTAAATGCCATATTGTATAAGTCTTTGAAGTGTTTGAAGATTACCTACCTAATTGAAATATGTCTATGTATACCTAAAAAACTTAATTAACATTACTATAAGTTTGATTATCCTAGATGACTATTCATCTGTATTTCTTAATTACAAGTTACAATTTCAAATGAGCTGTATAAATATAATACCTTAAACAAGAATAGAAATATACATACAGTATAACAAAATTAACTTTAAATTTGTATCAATAAACTAAAATCTATAGCAATGTAAAATATTTTAAACAAGTTGTTGCTCTTTAATAGTAGATTCAATAATCTACCCTTTTATCCTATAAGAGAGAAAATAGGGTTATACAAGACAGTTTGGAGGAAGGAAAGACATCATTGTATGACATTATAATCTCAAAAATAAAAGAAATGATTTTTAAAAGAATGAAAAAATGGGACTAGATAAGAGTAATATAGTATATATTTCCAAAAAGTTTCCAAAAAGGATTTTGAATAATTTTACCATGAGGAAATGACAAATGCCTAAGGACGTAGATATTGCTAAGCTGATTCACACAGAGGTGTGACCCAAGGGTCCCTTTGCATATGGGCAATATTACGTTCAATCAGTTTTTAAAATACATTTAAAATTCAAAAAGATATACCAACTGAAAGCATTAAAATGAAGCTTCAGCCTCAGATGGTAGAGGATTTATTGGAAAAGAAGAAATTAAAAGGTCTAGGCTGGTGCTTCTTCTGGGTGTGTAACTTTCTGCATCTTTTTACTAAAACACATTGACTTTCTGAGATTAGCATTGACGTAGTGGAGTTTTGGCATAGTGATTTTTTTTTTCATCAGCCACCCAAGTGAAACCTGCCATGAAGCCCAAAGAAAGACTCACTAATCTCTGTACTTGATTAGGTCCAAATGAGCAAGTTCAATGGATCAAATACTCCATTACCACACATAGGGTTAGAGTTTACAGTTAGTAGCAAGCGCTGAGTGCCTAGAACTTTGTGGATAAGAGAGAGAGGACAGGGCTTCTGAAGGATGAATACTTGAATATAATTAATCAGAATAATATGAGATAGCCTCAAAGAAATTATAGAAACGCAAATTTACAGAGGATGAGATGAAATGAAGAGCTCAAGGTTAACTAGGAATAGTCTATGACTGTGAAAGATAGAAGGAAAATGAACAGGGACTGTCCTCAGACCTTAAGAAGAACTGATGCTAGTGAATGGCTAAAATGAGAAATCCATAGGAGTCAGCTTAAGGAGTATTAGGAAATTTATTAGGATATAAATTGAGGAAGTATACTCATGATTACAGACCTGACTAGACAGCTGAAATCTTCCTTTGATCTGACCAGGAGCGAATCTACCTGGCAGTTCGATTACAGCAGGAAGCAGAAGAGACCTCTTGATCTCTCTCCCATTCCTTTTAAGAGGTCACATACCCCCCCCCAAAAAAAAGGCTGGGCGTTGGTGGTGCACGCCTTTAATCCCAGCACTCGGGAGGTGGATCTCTGTGAGTTCGAGGCCAGCCTGGTCTACCAAGTGAGTTCCAGGAAAGGCGCAAAGCTACACAGAGAAACCCTGTCTCGAAAAACCAAAAAAGAAAAAAAAAAAAGAAAAGAAAAGAAGTCACATACAGTGGCAAGAAGCATGGCCTCCTCAGGCCATATAGCCCAAGGTCATGGGCAGAGCAAATACCTGTTACAAATGGCTGTGAGACATGGAGGGAAGGAAAACAGGGACTGTCCTTAGAACTTGATGCAGAACTGAAAGACTGGGAGGAGTGTATTCTGCCGTATTCCCAGCAACAAGGTAGAGAGAAAACTTCTTGACTATGACCCATTTTTCAAATTATGCATACAGTTCTTGTGAATTTCACAGGCAAGACTTTATGTTCATGAATCTTACCTTACTTAGTTTAACATCAAGGGCCATGATTGGTGGTTTATACGTGTCTCACTTTATAAGAAACTCCATACATACAAGGCTGTACTACTTGCAGATTCTGATCTGTTGTTTGTAAGGATTTCAGATGTTCTCTGGCTTTGACACCATTTGACATTGTCTTTCCAACTTTAGTCAATGTAGTGCTGACATTTCATTGTGCCTTTCCTTTCACCTTCTTTAACAACTGAAGATGGTGAGTGACTTATGCTGTCACATATCTTTGTAAACTGTTTTTTCCCTTGAAGTGTCTGAATATTAATAAGATATAGAAGATTCTATTGTGAATACTCTCTGTATTGTAGTATAGACATAAATAAATAAAATGTAATTTAAAAATTAAGATCAAACAATGAGAAGGTTTTGTCTTCTCATCCTGTGGTCTTGACCTTTGCTCTCTTCTTCCCCTCTTTGCAGGTCTCACCTCCAGGGGTTTCACACAGGCCTGAAAATTGAAAGCTGGTGGTTTCAGATTCCAACAGTCAGAAGCATATTGCTCTAAGCTTTCAAAATCAGAGGCCTGTGACTTTATCCTTGAGATCTATGCCTTCAGGCTTTCAAACCAGAGAATTATTGCCTCAGATGCTGAAGTCAGAAGCTAATTACATTTTGAATGTCACCACCCAGCACCCAGCAGCTGGAGTTGTAACGCTAAGCTTTAATGTCTGGTCCCACTAGTTTTGATCTTCATTGGCTTTCTTTGACTTAACAGCCAGAGTCTGAAGTTCTTTCACTTAGCTCTTAGCTTTTTGTCAGCTATAGTCTTAACTTATTGCCTCTTTACCTCTTATCAATTCTAAAATGGGCTGACAGTCATCTTATCTGATATCTGGGTTACCACGTCAACTCTCCTATCTGTGATAAAACCCACAAGTAAAAGCCTGTCCAGAAGCGGAATCTGTAAGTGCAGGGGAGGCTAGTAATGCAATACAAGAGAGAGCCACCTCCAAATCTAGGCTCAAAGTGAAAAGCAGCCATTTCTTCAACCTGAAGATGATGTGGCTCATGAGATGCTTTGCTTCAGATTCTGTGTGTGCTGTTCACAGGCCTCACTTAGTGCTGAGTCCCTAAAGAGGCATCATCTCCTTTTCCTGACATAACAACTACAGGACATATGAGATCACCCAGAATTTATGGAAGCTTGTGAGAGGTAAAGGGAAGCCAGTGGGAGCTGATGCAGGCTGTCTGGCATGGTTGTGACCGAAGCCAGGCCTCTGGAAGGAGCAGTTATGGTTCAGGGTTTCTTGCATGTCCAAAGCTGCAAGGATTCAGTGATGATAGTCCAGCTATTTGTCAAGGGAGGGGCTGCTTGGCCCATGTTTCCCTTCTCAAGGCAAAAACACTGAATGGAGGGCTTGTCAACTGTCAGTCAAGTAGCAGGCTGGCCTGCTAGAGATGGCTTTGCTTATTCAAACCACCAAAGTATGCTGAAGATGAGGAACTGACATGAAACTAGCATATAGATCAGTATAGAACAGTACTTAAAATGGAATCAAATAGTCTTGATAACAGTAGTGATCCCTCTGACCTGTCTTAGAAAGAAAAATTCCAGCTTGAGACTCAACACTTTTTATACTACCTAACAAGACACAAAGTGATTCATTTAGTAATTTGTCTCTGTATAGATATGTCTAATTCTGAGACCAAGACAGCAATCTAAAAATGAGTCTAGGGAAAGAAGGAAGAATGATTTCCACTCATTTAATCTCTATTTTTACAAATCTTTAATACCTTTAAAAACAGCTGATTTTTTGTTCTCCCTTGGAGAAATGATCTGCAGTTGCGCGCGCGCACACACACACGTAAGTATCTATTTTCATAGCTAGAAAGATGGCTCAGTAGTGAAGAGCAGGCCTTGCTCTGGCAAAGTACCCAGTTCAGTCACCAGTGCCCACATAGATTGGCTCACAACCACCTATAACTCCAGCTCTACAGAACTGAGCATCTCTGGCCTCAAAGGGCACCTGCACACACACACACACACACACACACACACACACACACACACAGACACACACACACACGCATGGAGAGAGGGGGGAGGGGACTTAAAACAAAAACTAACAGCTGTCTAATTGGACTTAGGACACGTTCAACATGAGGAAAATCATATTTGGTACTGAAAACCTAGCTAGCTCCCTAGGGCTTGTGAGTCATGGATCTTAAGACAGAATCTACTACCACTATGTTCCTAGACCAATATAATTCCTTACTACATTCTAAATTGTATCCTTATGCCCACAGATAACTATCATCTCTTGCCATAGAAGCATCTCTTTACAGCAAATGGAAACCATAACAGAAAACCACCATTGGACATAATTCCAAGATCAACAGATAGGGAAGAGCAAAACCCCTGAAGATACATCAGAGGTCATGAATCTATGGCTCAGGGAATGTAATTGAATGATTGTGAGATCCAGAATAGCAGAAAAACTATTATAAAATAGCCTCTACCAGAAATATCTGCTTAAACAATATCAATGCTAATAGACATGTTAACATGGAGGGGGAAATTGCATGGGGTCAATGCCTAGACAAAGAATTGTAGGCAGCTTATGACTGCTGGGAGAAGATGGATTAGCCTCTTCCTGGGATGAACCCATTTATTTATTATTCAATTCAGAGTGGTCAGCCTTGAAATCATATAAATGGCAGCCACAAAAATAGTTGTGTTTATGAATAGTTGTCCCACACATGCATATGTGTATATATATTATTACACATATGGGTGTGTAACTACAACCAAAGAAAAAGAGGCTATCAGCATGAGGGAGAACATTGAGGATTTTGAGGGAGGGTACTTGAGAAGAGCTGAGGGAAGAGAAAGGGATGCAATTTTATTTAACTTAAAAATATATTTAAAAAATTTAAATACATATCAAAATATTTTTAAATCTATCTGTTCTCCTTTGAAGCTAAAACACATGGACATTTTAGCTTTTAACAAATACTAAATTTATGACTTAGAAAATATTTCTACACTGTAAAAATAAATATCTGAAACATTTCATATGAAATCAATCTCATTTTTGTAGTATTTATTTGTCCTCTTGAAATACACTGTTGAATTTGTTTCTTCATACTTACATGAATGGCAACTAGACACTTTCCTAAAACACAGATTCGTAGAACACTGTTTGAAGGAATAAACTTCCAGCTCCTTTGGCAGTTCTCATTACCACGGTGTTCTTAATTATGTTACTAGTGCTGTTACTCATTATACCACGATCTCATTATAATCAGTGACCATTCAATTTTATTTAATTTTATTTAATTCACTAGATACTTTAATCTAATCATCTTTGCAAATTTACTCATGTTGATTATGTGTAGAAACATGAACCAACATCCCTAACCACAAAAATCACTCTTTTTCTAACCTCTGTTGAAGCTTATACTGACTACTTCACTCATCTTCCTCTCATTTCAAACTGTTCCTTATATCTCTTCTCAGTACTTAGTTTTCCTGAATTTTTTAAAAAAAATGATTAATGTTTATTGTGTGTGTGAGTTTCTGTGTGTGTGAGTCTGTGTGTGTGTGTGTGTGTGTGTGTGTGTGTGCTATGTGTGTGACTGTGTCTGCAGGAAAGAGAATAGGGCATTGGATCCCTGGTAGCTAAATTTACAGGTTGTTGTGAGCTGCCCAAATTTTGCTGCATAATAGCTGATTGCCAAAGGTTAAAAGATCCAATATATTAGAATCAAGATACATTATGTATTTTGTCTTTTTCTCAATACATATCAATTGTACATCTTAGTAGATTCAGTGTGATACTTCCAGACATTTATTATTATTCTTTCTGTTTGAATATCTAAATTACCTAACTTACATTTACTTTACATTTTATCTCTACTTTTGAAAAATTCATACATGTGTACAATGAAATGTGATCATCTTTACCTGCCATTTGCCCCTCCAATTCACTCTAAACTCCTTGAACACACCTCATCCAATTTTCATGTCATTTTTTTTTTGGTATCTCACCAAGCACAGGTAACATTGACTATTATATGCATGGGTGTGTATGGTGATATTTTCTTTTGTACTAAAATGTTATTTGTATGTTAATAAATAAAGTTGCCTGGGGGTCAGAGCTATTAGCAAGCCATAGGAAAGCAGGGCGGTGGTGGCATATGCTTGTAATCCCAGCACTTGGTAGGCAGAGCTAGGTAAGTCTCTGTGTGTTCAGGGATACAGCCAGCATTGGATACACATGCCTTTAATCTCAATATCAACCATAGAACACCTGGAGGTCTATACAGACAGGCCGTGATGAGGCGGTCATGTGGTTGGGTTTACAACCAATGAGAAGGCAGAACAGAAACTCTATATAAAGACTTTAACACAGGAAATAGCTCTCCTTTGGAGAGGTAGGACCACTGCAGGAGGAAGAGTAAGGTTTTAGCTCTTAGCTCTGACCTCTTGGCTTTCTTCTTTGCATTGGTTCTGTGTTTCTTATTTAATAAGACGGTTGGTTACATCTACAGGTGTGGGTCTATGCACTAGAGTAAGGGAAACCATTGACCACCTCCTCATAAAACAGTGATTCTCCCTCCTCCAGCAACTATTAGCTCCTCAGCAAAGTGTGGTCTGAAGATCATCTACTATATCTATGCAGGGATTTTTGCTGGCTTGATTATGTGTATATCTTCCTTAGAGAGCCGCGGCTGGCTTGTGGTCATATGTGTGACAGTCAAGTCATGTCTAAATGACAGTATTTATAGCACTTTTCCACATCTTCTGGTTCTTACATTCTTTCCATTTGCTCCTCTGAATTAGTCCTTGAGCCTTGAGTGCAGAATCAATGTAGATGTTTTGTGAAGGGCTGAGAGCTCAATCTCTTTTTTTCAGCACTCTGATCAACTCTGCATCTCTCCAGTGACTGGTGCCCATGGCAAAAGTGTTCCCTGTGGTAATATTTTATTTGTGCTAAAATGTGGTGATATTTTATCTGTGCTTTACTAAATAAAGCTTGCCTGGAGATCAGAGGAATAGGAACAGCCATTATAAGTAAACAAGAAGTCAGACAATGGTAGCACATTCCTTTAATCCTATCATTTGGCAGGCAAAAATCTGCCTGGATCTCTGTGAGTTCAAGGCCACACTGGAAACAGAGCCAGTTGTGGTGGCACAGGCCTTAAATTCCAACACCAGTTGGAATGGAGGTCTGGATGTCTGTACAGTCAGACAAGAAGTGACAGAGCTGGGCAGGAAGAGGAAGTGATGTAGCTGAGCAGAGAGAGCAAACCAGATGGCAGAACAGTAAGGCATATAGGTGTGGGTAGACAGGAAGTAACTCACATTTGGAAGCTGCCAGAGTTGGTTAGGTAAGGTTAGCTGTGAATTTCTTTATTTCCCTGATCTCTCTCAGGCTTTTATCCCTATATCTGGCTCTGTGTTTTTTATTTAATAAGACCATTTTGAAATTCATCTACCATTCCCTGACCAAGGTTGAGAAGAGCCCAGATCTTTTTTTTTATTTATTTTTTAAATTACACTCATGATATTCATTAATTACACTCATGATATTAATCACATTTGTGGTATTCATAGATTACATTTGCAGTATTCATTCAATTATATATATATATATTTATATATATATATTTTAATTTTAAATGCCGAATGTCATTTATTGAAGAGGGGAGGAGGTCTTAAATACAGGCTTACAGCACAATGGGAGGACCCCGGAGGGCAGAAGTTCGCTACTGATGTTTTACAATCTTGCTTCTAATCTGTTAACCCCCATTATTCAGGATACACAGACAAGGAACTTCTCTTAAGCATTCAGGAGGGTGGAACCTGGCAGGGAATTAGCATAGGGAGGATATCAAGGTCAAGGTGCGCAAGCAAGGCAGCAGTTACCCAAAATAGGGGCCAGGGCCCTACAGGTCCCCCTTTTATTAAAAAAAACCGAGCTTCTGACTTGGGTTGTATGGGACGTCAGCAGGTCACCTTACTCGTCATGGAGACGCCTGCCCAGGCCACACAGGTGCTCTGTCTTAGGTTGGTGAGTGACCCCAGGCATTACCCATCTCTGAATACTCATTTTCATACAGGCTCAATCGTGTGTGAGCTGCATAGTTAATTGCTGCCAAAGATCTCAAAGTGGCACTGGGCTTGCAATCTTTATGTTTGATACAGAAAAGACCAACAAAGGTCCTTTTTATATAAATGTATATTAATCATTTTCTGATCACTAAAATTCACTTATTTTTTCTTTTAACAGGAAACTTCTATCATAATTGCTATGACCATTTCCTACTTTACCTCTGAAATCACATTTGAGATGAATCTCAGTTCAGCTCATGGACCATCTGAATAATTGTTACTTTATGCTATGATTAGAAGAGTGCAGAATAAAAATTCATTAAGTAAATGTAAACATTCCTCAATTTTCAAAACAATTGTGTAGGTACCTTAAAATTAAAAATGGTGAGTCATAAATTTTATTCAGACTCCATAGACATAGGACATTCATTGCACAGTTTGTACATCAATATTGTTCTTTAAGGGGAAAATTGCTGAAATTTAGATTACAAGAGAATTATTGTCTACCCTATATTATAAAAATCAAAGACATCATAAGGCATGAAGAGAGTTGAAAAATACATTTCTTTTAGGAGCTGGACAATAAAGTGAAAAAAATGAGTATTATTACCACATAAATGTGCGCAGAAAATAAAATGTTTAATAAAAATGATTAATTATGCCTTGTTTTTCAATTTCCTTATTTATATAACTACTATATTTCAACTGATTTTTCTATTCAAGGATGAAAGTATTTAAAAGTATGATGAGGCTCAGTTGGAATGACTAAGCTTGGTTCAGCTTGCTGAATTCACATCAGGTAGATTAAAGTAATCCCTAGTTTCTTGATTTTTGATGGTTAAAATGGTCATATTATTTACAGTTAAATATTAATATAAAACTGTCTGAAGTCTTTAAAGAAACTTATTGAACTGTATTTGGTATGCAAAAATAAGAATGTGAGTAAAATAAATGTCTTTATTTTTAAAGAAAATGTGGCTCTTCATTCAATAGAATGATAAATCCATGCCCTCACAGAAGCCCTGCAGCAGCCTAATGTTACACTAACTTACATTTGAGGCCTGTGTGAGCTAAGGTCAAGGGAGTGACATGACTTGTCTGTGAATGTAAAAGCTTTTATTAGAAAAATAATTGAATCCTGGATTTAAACAGGATTAAGAATGAAATCCCTCAAACTTTCTACACAAAAATTTGCTTTGTTTTAAAAAGTCATGTGATTGTAGCAATTGGAACATCTTAGTCCATGAAACATTTCCAAAACTGATAGGCACAAAAAGAGTATTTTGATTTTGTTTAAAATTTCCAAATGATTTTTGTGGTAATATATTGTGTACTCTAATAAACTTGCCTGAGGACCAGAGGACAGAGTAAGCCACTAAATTAAAAATAGAGGTCTGGTTATGGTGGCACACATCCTTAATCCTATCACTTGGGAGGCAGAAATCAGTTTGGATCTCTGTGAGTTCAAGGCCATACTGGAAACAGAGCCAGGCAGTGGTGGCACACACCTTTAATCCCAGTACTGGGAAGCACACACACCTTTAATCCCAGAAAGTGATATCTGGGCAGAGAAAGGTATATAAGGTGTGAGGAAACAGGAACTAACTAACTCTTTAGGATGAGGATTCCTAGAGGTAAGAACTAGTGGCTGGTTGCTCTGCTTCTCTGATCTTTCAGCTTTCACCCTAATATCTTGCTTTTGATTTTTTTTTATTATAAGACCATCTAAGATTCAAACAACATCTGGCACCCAGAATGGGGCATGAATCTATGCCATTTGCCTGAGACTCAGGCCAGAACTACATGCTGCCGGAATCTCCACTATGCTTGGGCAGGGAGTCCTTAGCCTACTGGCTAAATTTTTCTTTTAGCTTCTCTGCAGCAAGCTCCCCAGGCTCAAGATCTAAACACCCCAAATTAGCTGTTTTCCTACATTCCCTGGTGCAGAAAGCTGGCTTTTTGTCTTCTTTTCTCTCCTGGTGGGTTCTGGCTTTCCTTGGGCCCCCTCCTTGGACTTCTGCCACATCATCATCTGAATCTTCATTGTCAGCAGATTTAGTAAGTCAATTAAGATTTCTTAAATAGAGAAATTAGTTAAAGCAAAGTTTTTTCCCACATTAAAAAATGGGAAACATTTTTACAATGGGAGAATTTGGTCTCTGTTTGATAATACAATTGATGGTTTGAAAATGGAACAATTAAATGAGAGGATAATTGATGTAGATGTGATTTATGTAATGTCAATTATAAACATTTGCTGATCATTTTTGTTTCATCATTAAAAATGTTGGTTAATATGAGTGCCAAGATACAAGTTTTAGAAAAATTTGTTAAAACAAATGATAGAGATATTCACACCCAGAAAGAAAAATTTAAAGGTGAACCAATCTCAGCATTGCATTATACTGTTACAGAGAAACAGCCTAAGGCTTCCAAACAGCCAACCTTAATCTATCCAGTAACCTTACAGGAATTGCCAAATGCTCAAGACTGTGTAAGAGCTGACTGGGCTCCTGTGTAAATGTTAGATTTAAGGAGATTCAAAGAAGCAATAGTCTCATATGGTATGCATTCCCTATTTGCAAAGCAGATGTAAAACTCATGTTCAACTTGTAATAGAATTATCCCTCAATACTGGAGAGATTTGGTTACTGCTGTCTTAGAAGTTGATCCCCAATTACAATGGAGGACCTGGTGGAAGGATGAGGCTAAGGTCATTGAACAATGGAGTATAGCTAGGGGTGTTGAAATCTCCCAAGATCAACTTCTTGGAGAGGAAGATAATGCTAATGTAGAAAGGCAATCTCTATATGATAACCACACCCTGGCTTTATGTGACATAGCAGTCTTGAATGCTTGGGACAGAATTAAAGAAGTAGGAAAGAAAACTGAGTCATTTACAAAAGTTATACAGAGCCTAAAATAAATCTTCACAGATTTCTTACAAAGGCTGTCTTCTGCAGTAAATATAATGATACCAAATTCTGGAGCTAGACAGATAATAATTGAATCTCTGGCTTTTGAAAATGCTAATGCACAATGCCAAGGGGTAATTAGGCCATTGAAGGCAAGATCAGCACTCTGGGGGGAATGGATCTGAGATACAATGAATATTGAATGTGATGACCATGATGATGCTTGTATAAGAAAGGTGATTTCCAGGGGTTTGAAGAACAATAGTAATGTTAGGTGTTTCAAATGTGGTAAACAAGGTCACCTAATAAAGAAATATAAACAGGGTATTCCTAGAAACAATGTTTTTTTCAAGGAATAATCACAACAGAATGTCCCTGCCTTCTGGATTATGCACAAGGTATGGTAAGGGCAAACATTGGACTAACGAATGTAGATCAACAAGGGACAGACAAGGTAATCCTTTGTCTTTGCCACCAGGAAACTCCCTGAGGGGCCTTTTTAGGGCCCCCATGACAAATTCAGTTCAGTACTTTCCTGCCATCATAAAAGAAACCCCTTTCCAGAGCAATTAAAGAACCTAATGCCTATTGCAAAAAACCACACTACTCAGGGTAATAAAACAGCTATAGAATAGAAAACAAAAAATTCAGGAGGAACCATAAATCAAAATTGATAAAGATTAGATCTGGAACTTCCCCAAAGTTAGGGTTGGGGAATGATTTAGTTTTTGTCATTTCAGGGAAATAAAAACTACCATCTTGAGGAATTTATAAGCATTTGGACTAATAAGCATCCAAAGGAGAAGGAAGAATACCCAGAAAAAATTACTAAGTAAAGGAATAATCTGACCTAATGTGATTGCTGAAGTCTCCAAGAAGATAATGAGATCCCATAACAATGATTCCATCAGGATGATGATAATACCACTAAGCTGACACACACCACCCAAAGATCATTTTTGGACTACAAACTGCTCAGGATAATTTCAAGATGGCTAGCTGAGATGATCCAGCCTCACAGACTACTAGAGCAAGTACTTGAGACAAGCCCTGCACTTTCCCATTATGCAGAGAGTGCACAAATGATACAGCTAACTCTCACAGGCCTTGACAATTAACCCAAAACTTTTCTTTTCAAGATTCCCTAAAGATGCATTCACCCCCAGACAGTGGGAGGTAATTTTAAGAATACAACACCACACTCTCAAGAGGTTTTTGGTCTTTCAGTGGATTATGGATGTTTGACTTTGTTTAGGGGTTGGTTCAAAATTGTTATTGGCCATAGTAAATCTCTTTCTAAAAGAAGCAAGGGAGATGTGATATAGAAATGTATTATATAGAAATGATAGGATAAAAAGTTGGTTATTGAATCTACTTTGAAAAGAAAAAAAGAGGATATAGATAAGAGGTAGATTATTAAATCTACTCTGAAAAAAAAGAATTAAACTGATAGGATAAAAGGGTAGATTACTGAATCTATTCTGAAAACAAAAAAGGAGTGGATATAGATATACTATATACAATAAGTACAGTAAGATATATAATATATAGAGTCAAGAATTACATTAACAATGCCCAGTTTATTAACATTTGACAAATTCAGAGAAAATATTCCATATTCCATGTTTTGATGACCAAAATGTATTTAACTCACTTTCTATCCTAACTTTTATTACCAGCCAAAAATATCTTTTGACATTTTTTATATATATAGTGTACTCTAATAAGCTTACCTGAGGATCAGAGGACAGGGCCATCCACTAGATTAGATATAGAGGTCAGGCTGTGGTGGCACACATCATTAATCTTATCACTTGGGATGGAGAGATAGTTTTAAATCTCTGTGAGTTCAAAGCCACATGGAAACAGAGCCCGGCAGTGGTGGCACACACCTTTAATTCCAGTACTGGGAAGCACACATGCCATTAATCCCAGGAATTGATGTCTGGGCAAAGAAAGGTATATAAGGCATGAGGAAACAGGAATTCACTCTCTTTCAGCTGAAGCATTCTTAGAGGTAAGAACTGGTGGCTATTTGCTTTATCCTCTGATCCTCAAGCAAGTTTATTAGGGTACAAAATATATCACCACAGCTTTTAGTTATTACTTTTCTTTTTCTATATCTTTCAGCTTGAAATAACCCAGCCATCTGTTTTTACATTCTCATTCACTATTTCTTTTTCAGAGAGCACACTAATCCATTTTTTTAAAAATTTAGTTGTTTGGAAGTAAAGCAAGTCTGATCTTGGCTGTTATTATCTGAAAGGATTCTTGGCTTGAGTGGCTGCTAGTTGATGAGTGGTTTCTGGAATGTTCCTTGGAGGTTGAATTTAGTCTCAGTCCTTCAGTGTTCTCTTTTCTACTTGTGAGCAGCCCACACTGTCCCACTGTCTATCAACAGAGACAGAAACCTTGTCTCTGGACTGTCTTTGTCTTCCTCTGCACAAGCACGGTGCACTCCCGTTTGTAGTGTGTTCCAAGATGAGATCACCTCTTGTGCCACTTCACATCTCCTGCCTTTAGAAAGTTCATGTGACCAGACCATAAAAATGAGTTTCTCTTTATTGCTGGTAACAGAGGGGGAAATCAACTCTAGAGCAAATCCACTTTTACCTGATGAGGACAATTATGCATCTATTGGTGGGATCTGAAGGCTCATCAGCATGAACACTATTGTATACACAAGGAGTGGTTAATGGGAGAACTCGGGTGTTGCTGCCACTAAATATTTGTGTTTGTTATGATTTATTTTGTCAATTTCTCAATGAGATAATCAGTATTAGGTTTCAGACTAGCATTTTCAAACTTTTATTTGGGTTAATTCTCCTAGCCTGTCTTCTGTCCCGCCCATCTGAACCTGTTGTGCACTTCCACTTACATAACACAGCCTTTTTTGCCACCGTGTCTGTTACCATTCCCCATGCTCTTAAGCACCTTTTCCCACTGATTATTACTTCCTTTCTAGTTTCACAACCTATAATCACATTTAATGCAGAAAGTTTAACACATTCTGATCTTGCAAAAAACCCAGCAGAGGCAATTTTTGCAAGAACACATACTAGGACAGCAAAGTGACTTATGGAGTTTATTTATCACTTGATAAGCCCTTATAATTGTGTATCCCAAGGGAATTTGTTTAGTATTTATGGTAGTTTACAACCAAGTTTCCCTTGACCCATGAGAGTTTGTAATATGAAGCAATACTGGAATGTTTTTTCCATGGGATAAGGTTTAGGAGAAGAATAAGAAATTAAATTGCATAGAAGCAACTTAGGTTGGATATATTTTACTGGTCATAAGAAACTTAGTATTAATACAAGAATAGTTGCCAGATCAATTAAACCAATTTCCCATCTATACTTTGCACTGGGAAGTTCATATTCCCAGGCAGCTTGAGTGAGGGCTGTTTTGCTTATGTAAACAGACAGGTTACCTTTGATGAGCATACCTTGTCCCTACACTGTATGGCAGTCATAAATGCTTGGGATAAGATTCAAAAGTCAAGAAAAAGAATTGAGCCATTTACTAAAGTCATCCAAGGCTTAAAAGAACCTTTTACTGACTTTTTGCAAAGATTGATTAAAGTTGTAAATAAAGTGATGTCAGATCAAGAAGGTAGATGAGTACTGGTTCAATCTTTGGCTTTTGAAAATGGTAATTTAGAATACAAAAAGATAACTGTGCCTTTATAGGTCAGATCAGTATCCATAGAAGAATGGATTTAACACATAATAAATATTGAGTCTCATAATTATAGTGATGAGGCTTGGATAGGAGAGGAAATTTCCAAAGGCCCAAAGAGACTTTAAAGTGCCAAACGTTTTAATTGTGGTAAATTGGGCCACACAAGAAGAAATTGTACACAGGGCATTATTAGAAAAAAAAATGTTTCTTCTAGGAATAACCCATACAGAAAGGCACCAACCTTTGGGATTATGCAGAATATGTGGCAAAGGCTGACATTAGATGAATGAATGCAGGTCAATAACAGATAAACAAGGTAACCCTTTATCATTGGGAAACACTTTGAGTGGCCTGAGAGAATCACTGTGGAGGAAACTCTTCCCCAGAACAAGTAGAGGATTCAGTGCCTATTGTAAAAAAAATATTGCTCAGGATGATAGAATAGATTTGATAGATGGATCAAAAAAATAAAAAAAACCATAAAATGAGTATTTTGGAAGACTTCCAAAGTGACCAAAGACCAAAACTAAGGGTAGGAGTAAATAACATTATAGTTGAAGGCTTAGTATACACAGGAGCAGATGTGACTATAATTACACCAGAATCATGGCATCCAAATTGGCCTCTTCAGGAGGTAGATGTTCAGCAATAGGAACTCTATCTCAGGTAAAACAAAGCACAAGATGATTTTAATGCGTAAGGCCAGAAGGACAGAGAGGAAGGTTCAGGCTATATGTGAACCTATGAGGTCTTGATCTGTTACAGCTATAAAATACCCAGATTAACCTTCCTCCAATCTCAGAAATGGACCATAAACCAATTTTTGTTTCTAGGGAAAGTATTATAAGACACTATATAAAAAAAAGTCACTGACCATTCAGGCTGCACAAAAACAGGACACTACAGCTGTTGAACTCTCAGGGGTACCAGTGGCCTTACCCTTAAAATGGTTACCTGACAAATCTGTCTGGGTTGGGGAGTGACCTATGACATCAGAGAAACTATATGGCTTAGAACAGCTGGTTCAGGAGCAGCTATATGCTCAACATATTGAAGAATCAACAAACCAGCCCTTGGAATTCTCCTTTACTTGTTATTTTAAAAAAAATCTGGAAAAATGGAGAATGCTGACAGATCTGAGAGCCATAAATAAAGTGATTTAGTGGATGGGCTCTCTACAGCCTGGGATGCCTCTGCCTTCTCTGTTACCTAAAAAAATGCCTATTATAGTTATTGACTTAAAGGACTGTTTCTTCACTATACCTCTACAAGAAAAGGATAGGGAAAAATTTATCTTCACGGTACTTACTTATAATAATTCTCAGCCAGTTAAGAGATATCAATGGAAGTTTCTCCCATAGGGAATGTTAAATAGCCCCACCCTGTGCCAATATTTTTTGCAAAAAACATTGGAAATAAATCACATACAGTTTCCACAACCTATAATTTACCATTATATGGACAATATCTTACTAGCTGATTCAAATGTAAATTCTTTGAAAAAAATGTTTGAAGAAGTAAGAAAGTTTTGCCTCACTGAGGATTATAATTGCTCCTGAAAAAATACAAAGAAGAGATTCTATTAATTACCTATGATATAAAATATGTCTATAAAATATTAGACCCCAAAAGGTACAAATCAGGAGAAATCAATTGAGAACTCTTAATGACATTCAAAGATGGCTAGGAGACATCTCCAATTTATGCCTCACTATTGGGATAAGTCCTAATGAACTAAATAATTGTTCAGTACCCTAGGTGGGGACAAGGACTTAAGTAGTCCAAGAAAATTATCAGCTGAAACTGAGACAGAATTACCTTCAGTGTAAAAGAAATTATAGAATGCACACATGAATCATAGGAATCCAGAGTTTAATTGCATTCTGGTTATATTACCCTCTAGGCAATCTGCTAGAGGGATTTTGATGCAGAAGAAAGTTATTATATTGGAATGGATATTTCTGCCACATAATCAGAGTAAGAAATTAAAGACACATGTGGAAAAGATTTCTGATTTGATTTTAAAAGGAAAATTAAGGCTTTGGCAATTGACAAAAATGGACCCAGCAGAAATTGTAGTGCTTTTAACTAATGAAGAAATTTCCTCTTTATGGAAGGATAATGAATATTGGTAAAGAGCTTGCAGTAATTTTTTTTCTATGAGAAGTTAGCAACAGTTATCCCCAAAGCTAGAAAATTAAATTCATAAAAAGAACCAGTCAAGTCCTTCCTCACATTGTATGGAGAACAGCAATCTCTGGAGTCCCTACATTCTATACTGTTGTAAATAAATCAGGAAAGGCAGGATATAAATCAGGAATCTCAAGTAAAGTGATTCAAAGCCCTTACAATTCTATGCAAAAGTTAGAATTGTATGCTTTTTTTTATTTTACTGTACTTTATTTTATTTTATTTTTGGTGCCTGTCCTGGATCTCTCTCTATAGACCAAGCTGGCCTTGAACTCATAGATATCCACCTGGCTCTGCCTACTGAGGGTTGGGATTAAAGGCTTGCACCACCACTGTCCAGTTTTGTATGCCATTCTTATGGTACTAATAGATTTTTACAAAAATTCTCAATATTGTTATTGACTCTCAATATGCAGAAAGAGTTGTTTTACATATTAAAACTGCTGAATTTATTCCTGATAAAAGAGAATTAACTTCACTATTTATACAATTACAGGAAATAATCAGATATAGCGATCATATACACATCAAATTCCATACAGGTCTGCCAGGTCCTCTAGTACAAGGCAATGATGAAATTGATTGGTTATTAATAGGAAATGTGCTGGAGGTCTAAAAGTTTCATTAAAAAATCATGTCAATAACAAAGATTTAAAAAGGAACTTCTCCATCACTTGGCAAAAAGTCAAGGAAATTGTAAAGAAATGCCCTATTTGTTCCTTCTATAATCAAACTTCATTATCTGCAAGAAGTAATCCTAAAGGAATACAAATATATGAAATTTGGCAGATGGATGTGTTTCATTTTGCAGAATCTGGAAAATTAAAATATGTACACCATACAATAGATACATTTCAGGAATTCAATGGGCAACTGTTTTGAGCTCTGAAAAGGCTGATATGTAGTTACACCTATTAGAAATCATGGCCATAATGGGCATGCCTGTACAAATTAAGACTGACAATGTTCCAGCACATTTCTCCAGTAAAATGAAACAGTTTTTTTGCATATTATAGTATAAAACATTCTATGGGTATATCACACTACCCTACAGGACAAGTGGTTGTAGAAAGGGCCAGTTAATAAACAGAAAGGGGGAACAAAAAACCCTAAAGATTGATTGTATAATGACTTGTTAACTTTGAATTTTCTTAATGCTAATAAGAAAGGAACAATAGCTGTGAAGAAACATTGAACAATAGAAAAAAAACTACTGAGTTAAATCAGCCTGTGTACTTTAAAGATGCATGACCTCAGAATAGAACCCAGGTTATATGCTACATCAGAGAAGTAGTTTCACTTTTGTTTACACAGAAGGAAAGCTATGGATACCATCAAAATTAATAAAGTGATTCAAACAGGAGAAACCTCTTAATAAGGAGAAGTAATATCCACCAATGTGACAATTCAACAGGTTGTAAGGAAAATTCACAGAACAAGGGTTGGGGCAAGGTTCTGTTTTTGTCTTTACAGGAAAATAGAGGTACCCATATTCAATTTGTCAAAAGACTTTGAATATCTGGACATCTAAGGAAGAAGGGAAAGCTATCTGGAAAAAAAAATTACCAAGCAAAGAAAAATCTGACCTAATGGTACCAATATTCTTACAGGGTAGAATTTCACTATGTAAACATTAATTTCTCTTTACTTCTCAAAAGTTATAGTCTCAACTCAATTTTAATCATATCTGGCATTAGAGTTGGAGCATGGCTCTTTCCTTCTCTAAGTCCAAGTATGTTGTTAAAAGAAAAAAATTAAGAGTTTCTATCTCAAAACAGAAGAGTCACTTAGTGTGGGACAGAAGAAAACCAAAAATTTGGGGACTATTGTTAAAATTCTATTTCTCCCCATACTTGTTCTTGACTCCTTTGAACCTTTCTTTAGATATAGTAATAACCTAAAATTAAAACTTTCCATTTTGATATTAATAATGTTTAAGCTTTCTACAGTGAACAACAAATTTTCCTAACAGCAATCTCTGAAGTCTCCAGAAGGAAAATGGGGCCTCACAACAATTCTACCTGGTTCATAATGATGCCATTGAGCCCATTAACACCACCCAAAGATCAGCTTTGGACTGCAATCTCTTCAGGACAGTTCCAAGGTGGTCAGTGGAGTTGGTTCACCATGTTACCCCATTCCGAGACTGGCTACAAATGCTACAGCTGGTCCTTATGAGACTTAATCATTATTCTAGTTTTTTTTTACAGGATCCCACAGAGACACCATTGCCCCCTAGACAGCAAAAAGAAATTCTAAGAAAACAATGCCCTCCTGGCTCAGCATATTTTTGTCTTCTCAGAGTTATGGATAACTGTCATATGTTAAGAGTTGGTTATAAGTTGAATAGGGTTGGAGGTGGAACAATAAAATTCAGACTCAGAAATCTTTTTTGGAAAAGAAATGAAGAATAGATAGGATAGAATATAAGGTAGATTATTGTATAGACTTGTAAAATAATTTAGCAACTATCAGCTTTAGATAGTTTGCATTGGTATAGAGTCTTGCATATTAATACAAATGTAAAATTATTTTTGTATTTAAGATAAGTTGTATATTAATACAAATACAAAATTATATTTTTCATTTTGCGCATACATTCCTACTTCTGTTTAAAATATTTTTGTATATTGATACAAATTAAGGATATTGTTACCATATTATTCTACCTCTGATTAAGATATTTTTATATATTCTCACAAATTTGAGGTCATTGTCCTTATATTCTACATCTGTCTACAGATTATTTTTATTATGTGAAGCCTTAGTCTTTAAGTTATTTAGGTTGGTAAGAGTTACAGGTCAATAGTCACCCATGCTTGTAATACTTTATATATATATATATATATATATATGTCAGATGGATAAGTAATCTTCAAACACGTCATAGACCTAGAAAATATGGCACTTAAATGTTTTAATAACAGAATTCTGTTGACATTATACATGATTGCTCTTGGCAGCACTGATCTACTCCCAAGAGGATGTTGGACATTGAAGACACTCCATATGGAATTTGTCTTCTTGGCCAAGATGGCATGTTGGGCAAAGAACTGTGCTTGCCTTGGTTGCTGACAGCAAACACATTGTCTTTGCCGGACAAGCAAGACTTGAAGAAAAACAACTGCTAATGCTTGCCAATCTCTCTAGGACAGTCTCTCAAAAATTTCCTGCTTTTGACATTTTTTGGAAGTTGCTTGCTTGCACTTTCCGATCATTCAGGTAATTCAGGTCTTTGATGGCATTGAGGACTAGATAGTTGCAGTTACAGTCCTCTCCTATTTTAGCTAAGAGCATTTCAGGCACAAGATTTAGATTCTTCAGGGTAGGACAGCTATTGCAGTAATCTTTGTAACTTGCCAATTACCTTTGGTCTGGACATTTTATATGTGTTTCTTGCTTGATGTTGTTCTTTTTGGTTGTAGTTCCATTTTTGCTTATATTATTATCTTCTCTTTCTTTGGCACAATACTTAATAGTTGTTCTTATTGTATACAATTTTTAGTTAGGATTAGAACCTTCTTATTTAAAAAAATGATAAGGGTAAGTGTTGTGGGATTTAAATTCCTTCAGCCACTGAGTTTTGGGAGTTACAAGCCCTAGGGCATGGTCTTGTCTGCATATGTGACCATTTAAGAGTTCAGTGAGAGGGATCTTTTGCTCTCTCCACATTTGCTTTCTCTTGGGGAGCTGGAGCCAGGAGCAAAGGGCGAAGAGTGCCTTGTGGTTGTTCCTGTCTCCTCTGGGCAGAACAGCACCAAGTCTCTTTTGAATCGCATTAACAAGTCTGATTTCCAACTGCGTCCCTTAATAAATTGATATATATTCTTATATACACTGTTTTGGTTCTTATTTCACAGTTTTGTCTGTTTATCATGTTATTGAAATACTTATTACATTAAGATGGGTTCATCTCTGAAGAAATAATATTGACAAGGAGAAGCATATAGACATATTCTTATATCTGAAAATTACTGCTGAAATATAACCTAAAGCTGAACTACAGGGGGAAATATGGCTGTCTCAAAGTATTTCGAAAGCTTACAGGTAAACAATATTTTACATTCATGTTATAATACTTCAAAGGAAGAAAATGATCTTGTTGAGAGATGTAAGAATTCAACAAGTGTAAAGTAAATCTTGACTGAGCTGCCACTCCATATTAGCCTGAAAGAGATGTCAGATGTTTATCTTTTAGGGATGCCACAAACACATAAAAATTGCTATGGCAGATCTGATTAGATTCTGAAATAATACCTACACTACTATTTTTTTTACAGAATAAAAAAATCTGTGTTATTTTATATAAAAAGAAAACAAGGAGTGAAGCAATGAGGAAATAGTACTTTAGGTAATATACTCTACTATATTACATTAGGAATAAGCATAACATGAAAATGTATTCAGCCCTTCTAGAATCTTGTGGTCAATTTAGAAGGATAGTCACAAATATATAGTATAATCATTGTAAAGGTAGAATTACATATAAAATGCCAGGTAATGACAAACTCAGGGTCAAGTATGGATTTTATACTATATAGTATTAATATTTATTTTGAAATATCCACTTTTAAGAGAAATCACTATATAAAAATAAAACCATGAGAGGCCCGACTTGGAGGAGTGGGAATAGGAGATGGGGTGGGGGAAAGCTGGGGGTGGGAGGAGGGAGGAGAGGGGGATCTGCGATTGGTATGTAAAATGATTAGGAAATTTCTTAATAGTAAAAAAAGAAAAACTGTAACAATTTGACTTTATCTTTGAGCATAATCTCTATATTAATATCCTCCCAAACTATTACATTTAAAAATAGACTTTTGTAGCATACTGAGGCATTCAGATGAGCACATTATTAGTTTAGAAATGCTTAAGAATAAGGAAAAGTTAAAAGTATCTGAATAAAGTGAAAAGCTTGAGTGCAGGGTAATTGCAAAGAAGGCAATGATGCAACTCCAAATTTGAGTGAGATAAATTATGCAAGTGATTTCAACAGCAGGGGGGTTATTTGTCCTGATGGGAAGCAGTTGTAAATCTCATGAATTTCAAATCAATAAATTAAGAACAAAGGATTTGTAGCTTAGTTAAAAGCAAGTGAATGACAAGTTCTGCAGATAGAGGTCAACATCATGGCTCACTTTTACAAAAGTTACTCTTCAATGCTATAGTCTTCTCACACTCCACTCTAAAGGTAAATAGGATGATGAGACACATCTGCAAAGGTGACTTGTGTGTCCATCTCTGAGCAATTAGAGAAGATATTCAAAGAAATTAAAGGCTTTTGCAATGTCTACAATGTGGTTTAGGAGATGGGCATGGGGTCTATTCTGCAAACTCCAATTTTATAGCTTGTTATCCTCTGTCCTCTCATGTACCTATATGAGAAACATAGAAACTTCTGTGTCAGGTACAATATTAGTAACATAAGCCAGTTTCTCATTTTAGCACATCACATTGTAGCTCAGAAAGTGGTCCAAATTTTTCCCATGATACTGTTATTATTTGTTTAGCATTGTATTCACTCAAAATATGCCAGAAAATGAAACAATTTTATTTTTATTTTGCTATTATTATTATTATTATTATTATTATTATTATCATTATTATTATTTGTAGTAGTAGTATTGGATTTTCAAGACAGGGTTTCTCTATGTAACAGCCCTGGCTATCCTGGAACTCGTTTTGTAGATGAGGGTGGCCTCAAACTCATAGAGATCCACCTGCCTCTACTCCTAAGTGCTGGGTTTAAAGTATATGCCACCATACCTGGTTCAGTAATTTTTTAAGAGAATATATATATATATAATCAACCTGTAAGGAATGGAATAGGGGACATCTATGCACGTGAAGGTTCCTCCAGAGGCCAATCGAGGGTATCAGATCCCCCAAGAACTGTATTGTGATCAATTATTCCTGAGGAGCTGTGAACATTTCAGTTAGGGAACTGACAATAAACCTAAGTATGGATACTATCAAATCTAATTTGGTGAACCAATGAGTTTTATTGTGGTCACTTATAGAAATATGAGTGAAGGGTATAAGTCATTTCTGCTACATGAAAATCCTGAAAGGCTGAAATATTATGCACATGAATATCTCATGAATAAGCTTTTAAACCACAGAAAAGTTTAGTTACAAAAGATAAAACTAAGTCTGGGTTACCTCACGCAGGATGATATTTTCTAGTTCCATTCATTTGCCTGAAAATTTCATGATATCATTGTTTTTTACTGCTGAGTAGTACCCTGTTGTATATATGTGCCACATTTTCTTTATCCATTCTTCAGTTGAGGGGCATCTAGGTTGTTCCAGGTTCTTGCTATTACGAATAATGCTGATGTGAACATAGTTGAGCATGTGTCCTTGTGGTAAGATTGAGTATCCCTTGGGTATATGCCCAAAAGTGGTATAGCTGGGTCTTTAGGAAGACTTATTCTCAATTTTCTGAGAAACCGCCATACTGATTTCCAGAGTGGCTGTACAAGTTTGCATTCCTACCAACAGTGCAGGAGTGTTCCCCTTGCTCCACATCCTCTCCAACATAAACTGTCTTCAGTGCTTTTGATCATAGCCATTCTGACAGGTGTAAGATGGTATCTCAGAGTTGTTTGGACTTGCATCTCCCTAATGACTTAGGATGTTGAGCAATTCCTTAAATGTCTTTCAGCCATTTGAGATTCTTCTCTGTTAAGCTCTCTAGCACCATTTTTTAATTAGATTTTTCAGTATTTTGAAGTCTAGCTTTTTGAGTTCTTTATATATTTTGGAGATCAACCCTCTGTCAGATGTGGGGTTGGTGAAGATATTTTCCCATTCTGTAGGCTGTCATTTTGTCTTGTTGACCATGTCCTTTGCTCTACAAAAGCTTCTCAGTTTCAGGAGGTCCCATTTATTAATTGTTGCTCTCAGTGTCTGTGCTACTGGTATGATATTTAGGAAGTGGTTTCTGTAGATGGGAAATTACTCAATATCATTTTCTTTTTTAATTGACATAGCCCTCTGAATTGACGGTCCTTATCAATATTAGAGCTTATGTCAGAATTCCTTCCTATTAAGGCTGAATAACAGTCTGTTACATGTGGGTATTACATTTTACTTGTTGATTTGTTAATCTATGTATATGTAAGTTGAGTTTTTATTTTGGTGAATGAATATGCTATGGACAAGGTGTGCAAAGATCCTTTGAAGGACAATGACTTGCTTTCAAATCTTTTTAGCATATGTCTAGAAGTGGAACTGCTACAATATGGTATGCCTGTTTTTAGTTTTTATTTTTATTTTTTGGTTATTCTTATCATTTTTGAATTGACAATATGGCTTTTCTCATTGACTTCTGTGTAAAACTTATTCTATGGTATATCTCTTCTGGCTTCTTAACTTCTTAACTTCCAAATTCCTAGAATTTGGAATCCATTATACTGAAGAAACAGTAAAAAAGCTATTGCATAACTATAAATTTAAATTCAACAGGCAAAACAGGGTTATCACATTAAAAAATGATCATACTCATCCCTTGCTTTGTTGCTGTGGTCCCCTGCTCCCAGCCCCAGCAGACTTCTACCACTGAGGCTCAGACCACACTAGCCAGATGCAGGGAGTGACTCTCCTGCCAGAAGAACTGCACCCCTCCCTGGATTCTGTCTCCAGCAACCCTTCCCCAAGCCTATGCCATCCCAGCTTATCCATGGCCCTGCTACTGTTGGGCCCTGTCTCTAACTCCAGCAGGCTTCTGCCACTGTTGCACAGACCACACCAGCCACAAATAGTGAGTGACACACCTATTCTGTGGCCTATCCCAGCTCATCTCAGCAACAGCACCACTGTTGGGCCCTGCCCCTAGATCTGGAGGAATCCCATTGCAGCCCTCAACATGCCCAGGCTAGTGAGTGATCCACCTGTCAGCTGGACTGCTGCCACCCACTGGGTTCTTCTCCCCCAAGAACCCACCCCTGCCTAACCCCTCACACCTCCTCATTCTCCCCTTGGACAGCCAGAACTATAGCAGACACCATAGCCAAGAGAGAGTCCACACCAGTTGGAAGAACAGACCCCATAGACACTGATACAGTTCACAACAGTTGGAAGAACAGACCCCATAGACACTGATACAGTCCACAACAGTTGGAAAACAGCCCCAACAACTCTACTGGAGTTCAGACTGGTCTTAGTTACACCAGAAGAAGACTCAGGCTTTACTGGCTGCCAAGCCAGATCAAAGGACCCAAAAAAAACTTTGCCTTTACCAGAGTCCAAATACAATTAAGGGATCCAATGCCCATTAACCCCAGTGGAAGACTCAGCAGTCATCAGAAAGCTTGGCCACCTAGGCAAAAAGACCAGAGAGGAAACAGAAATCCAGGAACAAAACACCCATCCAACAAAGACAAACACTGGAATCAACACTTATACCTATATTCGTCCTAAATCCAGATGCCTAAATGCCAGTGTAAGAACACAGTAAATAACAGAAAGGGCAATATATCCCCAACAGAACCCATCTATCCTACAATAGAAAGACCTGAACATTTCAACACAGTTGAAGAACAAGAAAATGGCTTTAAAAATAACTTTATGGAGATGATAGAGGTCCTTAAAGAGGAAATGAAAAAAAATCCCTTAAAGAAATTGAGAGAAGGCTAAATAAAAAATTGGAAGAAATCAATAAATCTCTTAAAGAATGTCAAGAAAACCAAGAAAAAATAAACAGTTGAAGCAAATAAATAAAACTGTTCAAGACATGAAAATGGAAATAGAAAGTATAATAAAAACTGAGGGAGTTCTGGAAATAGAAAATTTGAGGAAGTGAACAGGAACTACAGATACAAGCATCACCAACAAAAGTACAAGAGATGGAAAAGTAAAATTCATTAAAGATACAAGAGAAGAAATAGATTCATCAGTCAAAGAAACTGTTAAATCTGAAATATTCCTAAAACAAAATATCTAGGAAATCTGGGGCACTATGAAAGGATCAAACCTATGAATAATAATAGAAGAAGGAGAAGAATCCCTGGTCAAAAGTCCAGAATATATATTCAACAAAATCATAGAAAATTCTCCCAACGTAAAGAAGGACATACCTATAAAGGTACAAGAAGCTGGCAGATCACCAAACAGACCAGACCAGGAAAAAAAAGTACCCTTGCCACATAATAATCAAAATACTAAAAATACAGAATAAAGAATGAAAAAGAAAAAGACCAAGTAACACATAAAGGCAGACCTATTAGAATTATATCCTAATTCTCAGTGGAGATTCTAAAAGCCAGAAAGGCCTAGAAAGATGTGTTGCAAATTCTAAGAGTCCACAGATGACAGCCTGGAATACTATGCCCAGAAAAACTTTTGATTACTATAGATGGAGAGACACAATATTTATAATGAAGTCAAATTTAATCAATATCTGTGCACAAGTCCAGCCCTACCGAAGATTCTAGGTGGAAAATTCCAACCCAAGAAAGTTAAGTTAGCTATACCCACAAAAACACAAGCAACAGATAATCCCACACCAGCAAAATCCAAAGATGGGAATCACACAGGCACACACATCAGCATCATCACCACCTGTAGATGAAGTTCTGAATGGTCTTATTAAATAAAAAAACACAGAGTCAAATATAGGGGTGAAAACCTTAGAGAGATCAGGAAAATAGGGAAAGCCAGCAGCCAACCTTACCTCACTAACTCTGTGGCTTCCAAATGTGGCTTACTACCTGTCTACCCATGCCTATATGCCTTGCTGTTCTGCCATCTGATTTGCTCTCTGTCCAGCTACATCACTTTCTCTTCCTACACAGCTCTGTCACTTCCTCTCTGTCTGTACAGACCTCCAGACCTCAGTTTTGGAATTTAAGGTGTGTGTCTCCACACCTGGCTCTGTTTCCAGTGTAGCCTTGAACACATACAGATCCTGTCTGCCAAGTGATAAAATTAAAGGCATGTCCTAACTTTGCATGATTTCTGTGTTGTGGCTGGCTTTTTTCTCTGATCTCCAGGAAAGCTTTATTTATTAAAGCACAAATCAAATATCGTCACATTTCAGCACAAATAAAATATCACCACAACTACCACCACCACCCCCAACAACAAAAACAGCAACAACAAAATAATAGGAATAAGCAGTCACTAGTCTTTAATATCTCTCAATATCAATGTACTCAATTTGCCAATAAAAAGACACAGGCTAAGAGAGTAGATAGAAAAACAGGATCTATCCTTCTGATCCATACAAGAAACACACCTCAATACCAAAGACAGGCATTACCTCAGAGTAAAGGGTTGGAAAAAGATTTTCCAATCAATGGGACCTAGAAGAAAGCAGGTGTAGCTATCTTAATATCTAACAAAATAGACTTCAAAACAAAATTAGTCAAAAGAGATGGAGAGGGACACTTCATATTCATCAAAAGACAAATTCAAAAAGATGATGTCTCAATTCTGAACACCCATACCCCAAATACAAAGGCACCCACATTTGCAGGAAGAGGAATGGGAGTGTAACATTGGGTATACATGGTTAATGTAAATGATACATTTGAATGAAGTGCTATTTGGATCCTTTCACTTTGTCCAATAAATGTAGGCTACTGTTTTTTAATAAAATGAGAAGAAAAGAAGTTCCTAATTTATAAATTCACAAATACATATTCATGTATTATGGATGACATCTAAAATTTTATTTTTGTCCTTCATTCAGACTAGGAGATATTGTCAGGTTGTGAAAATAGTGAAGCATACACCACCGAAAGAAAGAAAGAAAGAAAGAAAGAAAGAAAGAAAGAAAGAAAGAAAGAAAGAAAGAAAGAAAGAAAGAAAGAAGAAAGAAAAAAGAAAGGGAAAGAAAAGAAGGCAGGTGGATAGGTATTCTTTGTTAGAAATATAAGCAATTATAAACAATAAGAATAATGCTGAGTATTGTTGATTTACAATTAAAATTTTGCTAATGTTTGAGAAGTTAAAATTGTTTTTTATTTATCACCTAAAATAATCCAATGTTGTTCAATCTTATATGGTCTTTTAATAAAAAAACCCAGAGCCAGATATCAGGGTGAATGCTGAAAGACCAGAGAAGCAGAACAGCCAGTCACTAGTTCTTACCTGTACAAGATCCTCAGCCTAAAGAGAATGAATTCCTATTTCCTCAAGCCTTATATACCTTTGTCTGCCTAGACATTACTTCCTGGGGCTAAAGGCATGTGTTCTTCCCAGTACTGGGATTAAAGGTATGTGCTACCACTGCCTGACTCTGTTTCCAGCACAAAATGATCAGCAACACAAAAGAAGGCAAATCAAATATTATCTCTAAACCCATTTTTACCAATGTGGTAACAGCACATTACAGAGTTTTAAAGGGAGCCATTGACAATAAAGTTGTATTAATGAGTGCTACATATTTTATCCATTTCACTCAACATGTAGGTGAACCAATGGCTGAAAAGAGAGCGGGGACTAAAGCCTACATCCTATTGAAGCATGTAATATTTTGATGCCATTATTGAGCAACATTCCAAATATTATGAGACCTCTAGATAGAGATTCTTGTAGCTCAAATCCTAATTGGTCTTAATCGTAAAATCCTGGAGCCAGATATTGGGGTAAATGCAGAAAAATCAGAGCAACAAAGGAGCAAGCCACAGCCACCTCTTACCTCACCAGCTCCTCAGCCTGAAAGGAGTGAGATCCTGTCTCCTCCTGCCTTATATTCCTCTCTCTGCCTAGCCATATCACTTCCTGTCTCCATCTCCCTAATGCTGGAATCAAAGGTGTGTGCCCCCCAACTACTGGTATCAAAGACATAAGATCCCAATTGCTGGGGTTAAAGGTGTATGCCACCACTGGCTTCTATGGTTAACTAGTGGCTAGCTACACACTCTGATCTCCAGGCAAACTTTACTTGTTAGAACCCAAAATATCACCACAGACCCCCATCTTCCTTCCAAAGTTAAACAATATCATAAGTAATTGACATTTGTTTTTATTTAGCTGAGAGTAAACTTTGGCTAGGTGGAAAGAATTCAAACTGGTATAAATATCCATGGAAGTGTAGAGATATGGAGGAAAAGATAACAAAATATGCTAAACTCCACTCTGTTAGAGAAAAATTTGAGAGGTGTAGAACAGATTAGTATCAACAGAATACTGGTTGATAAGGGATAAAAGCACCTACTAGGAACTGATTGTATATGAACAGAAAACACAGCATTTGAACTTTGTAGAGGATATTAAGATACCATATTCAGAGAAGGAAATGGTTAAAATCGCAATCCAGTTCTTTGTATCATGAAGACTAGTTTGTTACACTCAAGGTGTCTTGGAGATCATGAAAAGACCCATTGTAGGAACTCAGGTGTGTTGTGATGAGGACACAAATTAAGGCTAGAGGCCATAGCCTTGGTTAGAACTACTCAATACATTTTAGGTAGAACTCTGGCTAAATTCAGTTATATTACTGGGTATACCAGAGATATATGTCTTTGTTCCATTGAAACGCATTTCACAGTAAAATTTTTAACCTTAATTTTAAACATTGAAATTAAGTATAGAGTACATTTTCTGCTTAAGAACAAAACTAAGCTCCACATTCAAGAGGTTCTAAATCCTGTAGTCTATGATTTCTTTCTTCTTTGATTTCTATCCTCTGTGATCTCTATACTTCATAACTTCTATCCTCCATTGCCTTTGTATTCCATGAACTCTATCTTCTATGAACTCTATTCTCCATAACCTCTACCCTTCATGACCTATATCTCTCCTGACCTCTACCCCCAAGACCTTTGTCTCCTTATGATCTCTCTCCCTATGACCTCTATCCTCCATGACATCTGTCTATTATGACTTCTATTCCCCAAGACTATTATTCTCCATGACCTCTATCAAGCATCTCTACCCTCATGCTTTCTGTACTCCATAACCTGTATCCTCAATACCTCTATCCTCCAAGACCTTGATCTCCCATGATGTATAGCCTCCACAACCTATATACCCAGTGGCCTTTATCTCCCATGAATTCTATCCCTCATGACTTCTGTCCTACAAGACCTCTATCTTCCATGACTTTTATACCCCATTATCTCTGCTACCTATGATTTCTATCCCCCAAGATCTTTATCTGCCAAGGCTTCTATCTTCCATGACCTCTATCTCCATGACCTTTATCCCCCTGGACCTCTATCCTCCCTGTCATCTATCTTTTATGATACCTTTGTATTTCAGCAGCAACATTGTCATTTGATAGTCAAACTTCAGTAATCTGGTGGAAATTCCCTGAAGTAGATGATGTTCTTAGTCTCTGTGCCTCTGGAGACTCTGTTGTCATGGGCACATATGTAGATTTCTTCTTCACAACTTATTACTCAACTCACTGTGAAAACGTAAATTCTACTGAACTAGTTTCCATGTTTTCTCTCATAGGTACATAATAAGCACATATAAAATTCTTTTAACGAATAAGCAAGTGAGTAACTAACTGATAAAGCAGTATATTGGAGTGATTTTACGTAACAATGACTGTCTCATGGTAGATGTTTATTTCAGTCTTTTTCCAAGTTAGCAAGCTAGAGACTTCACAATGGAGTCATTACTTACATATACTGTACATCTTTTTTCTCAAGTACAGTGTCAAGAAGACAATGAATATTCATAATTTCTTCACAAACCAATTTGAAATTTAACATTAATATGTTGTATTAAATGCCTTCTGATTTTTGTGTTCTTTTATAAATTATCTAACTCACATTGTTGGATTAACAAGCACACATTCTTCATCAAATGTAAAAATGAAGCCATGATCTATGTTCTGACAATGAAAAAGAAGATGCTGAATTAATCTTTTCTTGACATCTGCCCTCATCATCTTCACCACTGAGCACAAGAGAACATTGTGTAATCATGACAATGAAAATGAGGCTCAGAAATACTAAAGTTAATGTCATTACTGTATATTAGAAGATAACCTCATCATTAAATGATTTCTTTTGTTCTCTTCCTGACCACCTTGATGAATAAAGCAGGATAATGACATTCTCATTATTTTAGGAGCACATTTGCATTCATAATGAAAGAGTCCCTAAAGGCCACAGACACCATAGATGCGACTGTCTGAATTAATTAAAATTGTTTTCCTGATTAGATAGAAATTGCAAGCATCAATGACACACCAGAGAAAGTTTCTCTCTTTTCATCAAGGCACAAGAATCAACTGATTTAACCAAAAAGCTTTATAAGACTAAACTTCAAAAAACAAATTAGAAACTCACACATATTTCTGTACCTGAAAAAAAAAACACTCAGTGTCTTATTGGTCAGAGAATTAATATTTCCTCTTGAGGTCCTTAGTGGTTGATTAATTGATGCAAATGTAATAAGATATTTGAAACAAATATACATACATATGTAGAAATGTATAGACAAAAACATTTAATATTCTTCTTAAAATTATTTTCATTTTTATGTGTATGAATGTTTTACTTGCATATATAGAGGGACAGATGTAGATATAGATATAGATATGTTTGTGTGTATGCCACCTGGGGTTTTGGTGCCCATGAAGACCAGAAGAGAACATCAGATCCCCTGAAACTATAATTTTAAGCTGTTTGTGAGCTGCCATGAGAGTGCTGGGAAGAAACTAGGTTCTCTAATAAGCAGCAAGTGTTCTTAATGAGTAAGCCATTTCTCCAGCCCCAGATTTAGTATTTTTGATAAAAGATTTGTTATAGAAACCTCATCTAATATGATAAGAACTTATTGTGATTTAAAGGATCTAATATGATAAGAACTTATTGTGATTTGAAGGAAATTAATACATATTTACAAACAGAAAGAATTATTTACTCTTGAGGAGTGATTTTTACACTCCTTGGTGTTAGCAGGCAAACAGTTCACAATCTAAAAGTATGTTTTGCTATGTGAAAATCAATTCAAATAAAATATTTTTGTGGTATTTTGTAGAGCCATTCAAATGGGAATTATCTTGAAATGATTGTTCTTTCCAACAATTTCCTAATACAGTTTTCTCAAAAGGACAAGACCTGTTCTTGAAAGAAAGTTTGGTAGAAAAAAAAAGAGGGGGAATGGAATAAAAATATGTGTCACTGTCCTTTCAATGTAACGTTTCCCTCACTTTAATGTACTGTTACTGTGAGAACTTTTGTCCAGTGAGTGAGATGAATGCAGCTTCAGACCACATGCACCATTGTAGTGCCAATGATAACTTGCAAAGACATCATCTAATAACTGGAAAATAGAGGATGAAGGATCATGAAAGTTGCAGAGGTGTGTTCTGTGCAGTTCAGACTTCTTAATACACATTATTTTTTCTCCTACTCTGACCATTTTCAGTGACAGAGGTGATAAAAATGGATCTGGTCACATGATAAATTATACTTTATTTCATTGTTTTAATCTTTTCTTACAATGAAAAAGTAAAGAGCAACAGAGTAGGAATGTGTATGTTTAGGTTTTTCTTATGCTAAATTACAGCTTTTCTACATACATGCATGTTCTTTAAGTCATGTCTTTGTAATTTATAAATGCTGATACTTCCTTAGGAACCTACTCTCCTCTCCTTTGTAACTTTCTGTCCATGAACTTTTCAGAAGTACAGCTCAGTCAGAATGTCAATGTCATGCATGTCACCACAAGTAGGAAATAAATCAACTCGTAAAGCTTTGAAAGAATTGGTGAATACAATGACTATATTTATAGAGTACCATTGGGCTAGCTAACACAGAGTAGCATGCAAGAATCATAAAGATGAAAGGCTTTATTGGTTTGAGTAGTTGTCTATTTCAGACACAATATAAACCTCTCAGAAACGCATTGTACTAGAGAACAGCACAATAACATTAAGCACACGTACTTGCCTACCATAAACAAACTCAGAACTCTATCTGCTGAGTTTATCCCTAAGGAAACTTTATGTTGAAATGATTTTTTAAACCTGAAAATTGGGGGAGAGATGGCTCAGAGTTCAATAACATTTGCAGCTTTCCCAGAACCTGAATTTGGTTCCAACATCCACATTGTGTCTCTCAAATCTTTAAAATTCCAGTTCTGGGTCCTTCTAGTCCTCCTCTGTCTTTCCTAAACACAGACACATAATACATGTCTAGATGAATAGTCATTCACATAAAAATAAAGAGAAAGTCCTCTCCAGGGAACAGCACTCCACTTAGTTATCCATTTACCAAATGACCAGCTCTGAAAACACACATGTGATTAGTATTATTCAGACTGGACAGGTTATATTTAGGAATATATATATATATATATATATATATATATATCCATTTATACACCTAAAAACAATTAATGAAAAGCTAAGGCATGAAGAAACCAAAGAGTGGTACATAGGGGTGATGGTTAGAGGGAGGAAAGGGAAGGGAAAATGTTATAACTAAGCCGGGCGGTGGTGGCGCACGCCTTTAATCCCAGCACTCGGGAGGCAGAGGCAGGCGGATCTCTGTGAGTTCGAGGCCAGCTTGGGCTACCAAGTGAGTTCCAAGAAAGGCACAAAACTACCCAGAGAAACCCTGTCTCAAAAAACCAAAAAAAATGTTATAACTATATTATCATCTCAAAATATAAATAATAAATAAATAAATATATCTTTTTAAAAAGTAACAACTTTAGTGGATATTTTTACTTATATAATACACAGTTTCCTAGTTATCATTCCTCCACTACATTGTTTGCATTGTTATCATGGGCCTATTTTATAATTACAGCTTAAAAATGATTCTGTGTTTAAATATCTAATGCTTTTATCCAGCACATTTCCTAGATGTTCTAAGACATTCAGATGTGTTGTGAAAGATATAATTATCTAGAATAGATCTATATATCTAAAAGAGAAAGAGCCAATTGACTTTCAGGGAAAATGAGATGTGTTCCCTAAGAGGAAATTTTACTTCCAACAGATAGTCAGGTAGTCTTGGGGTGGGAGGGATCAATGCTTACAGGAAATGACATCAGACATGAATCATGGACACCAAGTGAATGAAACCTTATTGAACAACTGCATGGACTTGTCAAGTTTAGAAGGAATAATTAGTTTGTCTATTCTCTGCCTCTAGTACAGAGAGAGAGAGAGAGGGAGAGAGAGAGAGAGAGAGGGAGAGAGAGAGAGAGAGAGAGAGAGAGAGAGAGAGAGAGAGAGATGGAAAGGAAAGCCATAAAAAAGGATAAGTTTAGAGGGTAGCAAGTGACCCTCAAAAATTTCCATATATCTGAAAGAAATCAAAGATAGTTTAGTCATGTGTTATTAGCTATAGAATTATGCTAAAGGGTCTATAACATATCTGTAAATTATAATATTGGTTGGAAGACAAGGCATAAGGGAAGAACTTGAAGATATCAGGTTATTATGAAAGCCTTTGGAAGCTATTATCAAGTACCAAAAAGAATAAGAAGCCAGACATCATGAAAACCATAATAGGGTGCTGACACTAATACTGACAGAGTAACTAGCATTTAGTGAGCCCTTGTTATGCATCAGGTCCTAGGCGAAGCACTTTGCCTAGATTATATTACTTAGTCATCACCAAACTATAATCACAGCTAACAAAGCTGTCTACATGTTAGAGATAAGTTAAGTACAGGTTCGTAGAGGTTAAAGTATTCACCCAAGTTTTTACACCCAGTACTAAAAGGAGGCATGATTGTAATATAAACTTTTTTATTCAAAACCCATTTGTTAATGACAGGAACAAGTCGCTCTGCTGTTGAAGAAGAAAGGAGAAAAATACTCGCGGAGGGCCAGGCATCTCAGGCTGCGTGACAAGAACGACGGCTGTGCCATCCCTAGTTGGGTGTTGACATGGTCGTTATTTCCAGTGAGCCTTCGTGTACAGCGAATGTACTCTGGGTGTGAGCCTGCTCTCAAGGGTACGTCAGCACGTGAAATGTAATAACACAGATCGTCATAACTTCTACAGTCATGAAACTAAAAGATGGACAAAATTACTTAAATCTTCAGTTTTAGATACAAAGTTACTTCACTTAATAGAGATTAAAAAAAAAAAGCAAAATGAACAAATAAGAAAACAAAACCGTTCTTACCAACTCTAGGTCCTCAAAATATTCCTCTTAGTTTTTCAAATGTTTAATTGACTTTCAGTCATACCTCTCTTCCTAAGAGGTACTCCTGTAAAAACAGAAGCCAGATGGTTTTATTGGGACAATAGCCCTAAGCAGGGAAGCAAGTAGAGCCATGTGATTCTTTTACACTAAACAACTATTTCCAAACTCTTTCTCGTTCCCAAATGTGTCTTTTTACATCTGTTTTTCACTGTGTTCTCAGTTGTCCTCAAAATGCTGTTGGAATTTAAGATTCCACACAGTCTTCTCAGAGCCTTTCCTCCTTGACATCTCCATCGCCCTGCCCTCCTCTCATCAGAAGGCATGCTCCTTCTCTTCCACATCATTATTCTGCTGCACTTTCTTAGTGTCCTCCACTTTTACATCTCCTCTTACTAGCTTCAATAAATCCTTCCCATGAAATTCTGTTTTTTTTTAAAGCATTATCCTTTTTCAAGATGGAATCATTCAATACTTCCTTAAATTTTCTTTTAAGCAATAAACTCCCAAATGTTATCTATGCACAAATACTTATCTTGGTGGATGCCTCTTCTGAGTTCATATATTTATTAGTATTATCATTTCCTCACAGTTATTTTGAAGAAAACTTCTATAATCCCTTTATCCAACAATGTGTGTGTCTAATAAATTATAAGACTTTCAGTTTTAACCTCTCCAATATCTTTCACATGGCAAAGAATAAACAATGATAGCTATTTCCTGTCCATCTGCAGTCTACCACCATGACTCAATTTGTATTGACATGTACAAAGCATTGTCTACATACTATCTCCTTTTTTTCTCAGGATCACATTAGAATAAAAGTATCTGAAGTGAGGAGATTGAGCACACCCCAGAAATGAAAGGTCCACAATTCAGCTACAGATGTGGCAAACTCCACTCATGAGAGAAAGCAATTGTTGTTTCATCCTTCCTGTTCTGCTTTTGAGTAGGGGGTGGAATCTCAGTTTGTCCTGCATCACTAGTGAAAATCTTCCTGCCTATAACTGTAGGCTTTCTTTTCTGATATTCTCTGTAATACATTTACCTTTGTAAGAGCAAGTTTAATCATAGTGTGTGTGTGTGTGTGTGTGTGTGTGTGTGTGTGTGTGTGTGACTAGAGGACAAAAGATATTTTAGGCTTTATGACTACATGAGTCTTGATTAGTTAAATTACTCAAGCAGAAAAACATCCATGTAAACCATACAAATGATGCCAGGCAGGGTGGTGCACCCCTTTAATCCCATCACTCGGGAGGCAGAGGCAAAGAAATCTCCATGAGTTTGAGGCAAGCCTGTTCTATACTGCGAGTTCTAGGTCAGTCAAGGCTACACAGTGAGATAACGCCTCAAAAACCAGACCAAAATAAAAAAGTAATGAAACATAGAAAACATACAAAAGAACATGTTTCTTTGTATTTCAGTCAATACTTGATTAAGAACATCATAATTTGAGTTTTCTATCATTGTTTTTGTCACAAAATATTTTTTTGCTTTTGCAGTCATGTAAAAGTATAAAATCATAATAGCAGGTCACGCAAAAGGGAACAGTGTGGGGGAACTGACCACAGGTTGTAGTTTGCTGACCTTTGTCTTGGTTGAGAAGGATGACTTTACTGTCTTCATGTAGATGGAGCAGTCAGCCCCAGTGTGACAGAAACTTGGGGCCCAAAGGTATAGTTCACTGCTACCTTTCTGAAATCACAACACAAATAAATCAATAATTTTTTAAACATGAAAACAAGAGATATAGGATGGTAATGAAGGCAGGGAATGAAATGTATCAGAAATAATATTTGGATCTACTATGCTTTAATATACTTCAACTTCAAAAAACTCACTGAAATTTCTTTTGTTTTATAAGATTTTATAGTGTTCAAAGGCTCAAACTTTTATATAAATCAAACCATTCTTCATCAATACTGACTCTTCAGTTTATTAGAAAGGGAATCATTAATTTAATTGGAAATATATCTCACCTAAATAAAATATTTATTCATTGCTTATTTGTTGTATGTTTGTGGTGTATACATATGCACATGTGTATGAAGGTGGGTCACCCACTAATGAGTATGTCCAGAAGAAAGAGGACAATGTCAGGGAGAATGGCTTTTCTCCCCTCATTCTTGAGACAGGGCTTCTCATTGATCCTGAGCTCAACTTTTTCAAGGTTGGCTTGCTAGTAAATGCTAGCAAATCTCCTGTCTCCACCGCACCACACACATCCCAAGGGCTGGCGTTAAAAACCCACATAGCAATGCCTTCCCTTTATGTGAGTGTTAGAGTTCTAAAATCAAATCCACATGCTTGTACAGCAAGCCATCTCACCCACTGGGCAGTTTTCCTGGCTCCTATGCTGGTTGTCTTTCTAGGTATTTCTATGGAAACTACACAGAATAGTTAGCTGATACCTCTTTTATAAGAGGGTGTAGAAATCTATGAAGGCACTCATTATCATTCTTCCTCAGTTCTGTATGATGAATGTGTCCAGTCTTCAGGACTTCATCTAACATAAGTTTTCTATAATAATTATTTATCAGATAAGCCTCAAAATGTTCTCAGTAATGTCTTCCATATAACTAACAGCAAATGTCCCATTTCTTCTTAAATACAATAAGACTATATAACTTCTTATTTACTATTTAGGACAAGGGTAATGAGAGGTTTCAAATAAGACTATATTGAATCAATATCTGTCTGAGCATAATCTGAATGAGCAAAAAGAGTCAGCTGGCATTAAGGGGTTCATCATCATTCACTCTGACAGAAGTTCTTCACTTTGGTAAGTCATCTCCACTCTATCCTTCTAGCTGGAATTACTTACAAGAAAGGCCAAATTACTATGACCACAAGCTGCAAGTCAAAATACTACCAATGACATCCACTGAGTTGGCTTAATGCATAAATCTCATCTCTGCCTGGACAAAAGTCAGGGATTATTTCTCCCATTGGATAAAGCATTACTTCATCCAAATGAATCAAACACAAGAGGCATAAAATTCCTTCTATCTCCTTCATGCCTTTCCTTTTTTATTGCATACTTTATGGCTGTGGCTGTGTTCTAGTTTTCTTTTTGTTGCTTTGGATATAAAAATATGCTCAGATGACAATCAAAAAATATAAGCAAGCTGCTCTTCACGACTTTATACTAGAAACTGCATTTGAAAATAAAAACTCCAAAGTAAACAAGTAAAGACAACTTTCTAAATGAATGATTTGTACAGAAAGCCACCTAATTGGTGTAGAATCACAGTCCCCTGGAGGAAGGAGTACTTAGGGAGCACTCACATCTTGCTCCCTTTGGTACCATTGTTTACGTAATGTCACCAACAATGATTATGGTTTGATTTTCCCTAAAAATAGCCTCCTGGTCTGTGGGAGGCCTGCTCTAACGTGTCGAAAAGTTTTTGAGGGGGAGGAGTGAGGAATGAGGAAGTATTAAATAGAAATAGAGATGTAGACAGAGAGAAAGACAGAGATACAGGATAGCTTTGGGAAGGCCCTGGGTCAATATTCAGTCACCCCCCCAGTTTATTTAAGATGGATTTTTTATACCTAAGCAAGGAGAGGAGCAAAAGACCTCCCGCTTTCAAGGATTAGGTATAAAGTACCAACAAGTATAGACCCTTCAAAATACTTGATAGCCACACCCTTGGCCAAATCATCCTATTATGCAGTCATGCTCGGTAAGGCAATCTCAGACTTTATGACCTTGAGTAAAGCCTTACTAGGAAGCCTCTGTATACCCCCACAATGGTCCCCTTCATAAAACCTGTAGGAAGCCAGTTCTGTGTAGCCCACTGAGGAAGGGTAAAATGCTGCTGCTTATACCTTCTTGGACCTGTTCTTAGTCAGTATCATAAAGGATACAAAGTAATATTTTAAAGTTGTCACAGAAATTTTTAGAAAATGGTTGTTCTCAGAAATACATCTCTGTTTCTCAAAGTTGTGGAGGTGAAAATAGTAGATCATGGTGTTTTAGGTTTGTTTCTTATAAGAGCCCTGTCTAGACACTTCAGGGGCCCATTTCCTCAGTGTGTTGACAAGACCTTTCTCCTGTGCATTCTCACTCATATTCTCTCTCTCTCTCTCTCTCTCTCTCTCTCTCTCTCTCTCTCTCTCTCTCTCTCTCTCTCTCTCTCTCTCTCCCTTAAATAAGGACACTACTCCGTATAAGGCTTTTTGCTTCTAACATCATTTACCATTAGCTTTCTAAAGATCCTGTCCCAAAATATAGCCAAGCGCTAATTAGAAAATCAACATGTTAATTCCAGGGATGGGGTAATATTCTCCAATTTTAAATAGTATCCAGTAACATAGAAGTTACAAGTATACACACAAAAATACTGTGTTGATTTTGGACAAAAAGTAGAACTCACACTTGTAATTATAGAAGATCTAAAATAGGAACAATTCTCTTTAGAATTGTTAGATAGTTTCACACAAAAGAGAGAGAATGACATGATACAAGAATTAGAAGTAGCCAAATACAGCTGTAATATCTGTAACTGGAAAGAAGCAGAGATGACAGTTACCACAACCATATCCACATTTCAGGATTCAAGCCTGACAGGAGTTAGGTAATCGAAGGAAGGGATTGTCTGATGTGGGGGAGGGGCGTTGCTTTATGTACTTGAAAAGGAGAAGGGAAAACCTACCTGCAGTGTGTTTTAGCCTGGTTAAGGGAATGTGGCCTTGACCTTGTTGATATTCTCAGGGCTCTTTATTTATATGGTTGGGTGTTATTCTTGGGCCATTGACCCAAATCAGAAGCGAGAAGACTGTTTTCACCTGTTCTTATGCATTGAGAAAGGAGAGAGCTTCTTTTCACCTTTCTTCTAGTCATTCAAATTATTTAAAAAGAAAAATCAGAATATCAAAACACATGCCAAGTCTTAACCAATCCCTGTTGCATGGGTAGAGATTACTAGGAGTGTCTTGGTCCAACTCGGCCTATTACTAAGGCTGCTTGTGGCTCTATCCCTTTCAAAACACATGCTCATTATTCAACAGAGGATGAGTGAGATGGAACCTGCCACAGTTACAAATAGTATCTGAATTGTAGCATCTTTGTGAATTTATCACTAAAAGTATAGGCAAAATTAATTTCCCCCCATCTATTTGTTTACATTTTCTACTATAAGAATAAATAGGTATAATTGGGTAGAAGAACTACAAATTATATAATAAATCAGTTAATCATTAAATAAATATAAATATTTATATTAACATTTATCTACATTTATATAAATATTTAAGTATAAATATGTTTAATGTAGTAGAAAATAGATATGGAAAACTGGAGATTAGTAAGTCTTTTATAAAATAACCATATATGAAGCACTACTTTGAGGGTTCTTGCATCATTATCTATATTAGTAATTGCTGTAATAACATTAGTTACCAGTTTTGTTAATTAAGAACCAAATAATTATTAACTACTGACTGTGTTAACACATGTAGGTCTGTATCTTCTTCTGTATTCACATATTATCACTATTTTACTACCTGTATTATCTATCTTTATTGTCTCTACACAGAAAGGATCATAGCTACCTAGCTAAACAGTGAAAAAGCTGGATTTCCAGCTCAGGCCCAACATCGCAGGAATATTTTGCATATCTCTGTGGAAATATCTACTATGAAAACTGGAGGGAAACTTGCATAAAATTGGAATTATAGTCTAGAGAGATAACCCAGTGATAAACAGCAACTGTTGCTCTTTCAAAGGACCTAGATTTGGTTCCCAGCATCCATATTATAGCTAAAAACATCTCTAACTTGAGTACCAGAAAATCAAATGTCCGTTTCTGACCTCTCTGGGTATTGGATGCAGGTCGTGCACATATGCAGACAAAACACCCATACAAACAAAATAAATTGGGGTTTTAAAAAATGGAATTATATTTTATTATTAATAAAAATTATATAGGCTGATATTTTTCTTTATATACATGTATCTTACTTCAATTATTTTGTTTGTTTGTTTGTTTTGTTTTGTATTGTTTTTTCAAGATAGGGTTTCTCAGTGTAGCTTTGGAGCCTGTCCTGGAACTCACTCTGTAGCCCAGACTGGCCTTGAATTCACAGAGATCTGACTGCCTCTGCCTCCCAAGTGCTGGGATTAAAGACATGCACCACTACCGCCCAGCCTTACCACAATTCTATGTCTTGTCCAAACTGTTTCTGCCCAGTCCTGGCGGGGGTAGGGGGGAGAGCTTTTTGTATGATTGAGAATGTTCTTTGTTATAAATGTGGCTTCTCTTCTTGAAGCTGTATGTTAGAAGCCAGTATTTTCCCTCTTCCCACACAATCAATGTAAATTCACTCATGCAGTATTTAAAATCTTTTGTCAATCACCAAGCTACCTTTTCAACTATATATTTTTTTCTTTTATTGGTTTTTCAAGACAGGGTTTCTCTGTGTAGCTTTGGAGCTTTTCCTGGATCTTGCTCTGTAGACAAGGCTGGCCTTGAACTCAGAGATCCGCCTGACTCTGCCTTAGAGTGCTGAGATTAAAGGCATGTGCCACTACCACCCGGCCCTCAACTTTAATTTCTATTACTCTCTATATTTATCATCACCTTCCAATGAATGCATAGCTTTCATGAAAGTTTATAGCTTTTAATTAAATTCTAATTCCCTTATTCATCTTTAATTTCATGAGATGAATATAGTCCACTTTCATGTTTGAAAACTTTTACTAACAATTCTTTCAATTTTTTTTGAACTTTAATTATATAATTTTCCTCCCTCCAAAACTTCTCATATACCTCTCCTCCCTCAATTCCAAATTCATGGCCTCTTTCTCATTTATTGTTGTTACATACACACATGCATACATACATACATATATATACATATATAGTCCTAAACATAACTTGATAACTTGCTCAGTCTGTATAATGTTACTTGCATGTGTTTGACCAGAGCTGACCACTTGGTATTGGTCTTGGATCTAATTGCTGTGTTGTCCTCTGGGTAAAGCTATTTCTCCTACTCTCAAAACTGCTTAGTTTTGTATGGTTCTTAGTATAGTGTTGTATTGCTATCTCCCTTTGGAAACTTACATTGTACTTCCTGTTACCATGGAAGCTAGGTCTTGGGGAAGATGCATTCAGGTCATTTCCAGCTCAGGGCAGGCTGAACCTTGTCTCGTGCCTTCAGATGCAACACAGTGTGATAGGGACTTACCTTTCACCTCTTGCGGGCAACCAAGACCAATAGCCTGTAATGTTTTAGAGTCATTTTGACAATCCTGATCAACTCAAGAAGGAACTTTCCATGTTTACTGTTGAGTTTGAGGTATTATGTTTATGTAACTCATTTAGATTGTAATAGATAATTAAAAATACAGATTAATAATTAGTCTTCTATGATAGTCAAACTTATAGTCATGTTAAGTTTTCTAGGTATACATAGATATAATTCAATTAGGTAGGTAATCTTCAAACACTTCAAAGACCTAAAGAATATGGCATTTAAAATGCCTTAAAAGTTTAGACTTTCTGGACAGTGAGACATGTCTGCTCCTGGCAGTACTGATTTACTTTAGAGAGGAGGATGGGCATCAAAGACACTCCATATGGAGTTTATCTTCTTCTTGGCAAAAATAGCCATTTGGGCAAGAAACTGTTTTTGCCTGCATTGCTTGATCAACTGGACATGCAGGCCCCATAGGAATGTAACCACTGAACTTTGCTTGGCAAAATGGTCCTTCAGGTTCCTGCTTTGCAGAGGAAACTGCCAAACATTCTACAGGACACAGAGAGAAGTGACTGAGAGACTCTAGGCCTGTGGGCTGAAGACAGATGCCCCAACTTTACAGAGGAACTTTGGATGACTGTCCAGGCTGCCAGCTGTCTCTGTCTACCCTGCAAGACTCCTGAAAGTTGCTTGCATCCTTCTTCCATTTCTCAGGTAATAATATATCCTTCTGAGGTCTTTGATGTAGTTGAAGACTATAAAAGATAAATTAGATATGAAACCTTAGACACACAAATATAGGATAGATAGGATATTTTCTTTAATTTTGTCAAATACAAATAGACTAGATATTGTAACTGTAATTCTTGCTTGGTAATTGTTTTGTTATGTGTAATTTTACTAGGTTAAAGTTAAAACCTTCCTTTTGAAAAGAAAAAGAAAGAAAAGGGGAAGTGCTGTGGATATTGCTCTGTATAAATAAAATGCTGATTGGCCTGTAGCCAGGCAGGAAGTATAGGCAGGACAAGCAGAGAAGAGAATTGTGGGAAGTGGAAGGCTGAGTCAGGAGATGCTGCCAGCCAACGCTGGCATAAGAAGTAAGATATAAAGTACTGGTAATCCACAAGACATGTGGCAACTTATAGATTAATAGAAATGGGTTAATTTAAGATATAAGAACTAGATAACAAGAAACCTGCCATGGCCATACAGTTTATAAGTAATATAAGTCTCTGTGTGTTTACTTGGGTCTGAGCAGCTGCGGGCCTGAGCGGAGCTAGAGAAAACTCCAGCTCCACTGTTGAGGTTTTTGTTAGATTGTATTTTTCTCTTGAAAAGAACATTGTAAGACTATATAACAAATTTTCATTTAAACTATATATGTCCATTTATATACAGAATTATGTGAAATATGTGTTTCTTAGGTAGTTAATAGTGTGATTCTTTATGACTTTTTCAGACATTCTTACTGATATTTTACCCTCCTCACCTTATGTATTTATCTACCTCTTTCCATAAATAGAGTGCCCTTCTATGTTTTCCTGATAAGATCACTTGTAACCTTCTTTAATAAAATGATCCACATAATGAATAAAAGGAAGGCCAGAGTAAATAATGTTTAATGAAGACTTCTGTGTTTTGGTGTTTCCATTTTCAATTATCATTATCAGCATTTGAAAACACTGTTGTGTCTTTATATGGCTTTTTATTTCCTCAGACACAGAAGAACAGAATTTTTAAATAATTCAATAGCTTTTCATGAGTTGCATGTGTTTGTTATTTATAATAAATAACATATTCTTCTGTTAATCAATTCATAAGTTATTCAAATTCTTGTAATTTTCATACTTAAGTTGATAGAAAATTAACTTGTGTTATATAAGAGTCTTAAATTGCTTATAGGAAATGTTCTAGAATAAAACTTAATTAATCAAAATCAGTATCAGATTCTCATGTACCAGTATGATGCCAATGCACTTTGAGAAGTTTTCCAATAAATCTTTTGTGTGATCAATAGAAAACAAGCATTGCCTTAGATAAAATGTAAAGCTAAGAAACAATGTATCAATGCAAAAATTGATGTACAAAGTTTGGACATAGGACAGAGGATAAGTACAGTCTTGGTCAATGCTTTCCAGTAGAAATTTCTGTTGTAATGGGAATGTCAGATGCAGTGATTGAATGAACAAAATACTACTTTTGATGAGAAGTCAGTGTGTGTCTTTGTCCATTTGCATATTCACATACCTTTGTACTTGTGTTTATGTATATATAAAGGCTAGAGGTTGATATCAGGTGTATTCTTTAATCAATCCTTTATTTACTGAGGCAGGGTCTCAGTGAATCTGGAGCTTGCTAATTCAACTAATAAAGCTAGCCAACTGGTCCTAAGAATCCTTTGTCTTTGCCTTTTGAGTGTTAGGATTACAAATAGACTGTCATGCCTAACCAGCTTAGTTTTCTGAGGATTTGGGCATCTGAACTCTGTCATCATGTTTACTCAGAAATCACTGTGCCTATGGAGCCATCTTCCCAGCCCCTCATATAAATACTAGTTGTGATAAATTTAAAAATAAATGACAACTATGGCAAGTAGTTCCCACATTGAGCGTAGATTATGACATGTCCAGAAGAGGTCCTTGTGAGGACTTGGGACTGTGAGAGTCTCTGTAACCATATGGCTATTTTGACCACTGGGAATCAAAAAGTCCCAGTACTAGAACTGATGCTTAAGCAAGGAACATGGTGATGTCAAATTCAAGTCTGAATATATTATAATCATGTCTCACTCTTGCCTTTCTTGTCCTCAGACATTAACTTAGCATAGACTAAAAGACCAGAAGTGTTATCTTGCTATTTATTATTTTTCCCTAATACTTATTCTACACTTAGTGAATGATTACTGAATATAAATACAGATGTATGGCCGGGCGTTGGTGGCGCACGCCTTTAATCCCAGCACTCGGGGGCAGAGTCAGGCGGATCTCTGTGAGTTCGAGGCCAGCGTGGGCTACCAAGTGAGCTCCAGGAAAGGTGCAAAGCTACACAGAGAAACCCTGTCTCAAAAAACCAAAATAAATAAATAAATAAATAAATAAATAAATAAATAAATAAATAAA